>JAQIXC010002331.1:0-11239 GCA_034697605.1 Metabelba pulverosa
TAAGCTCGATCTGAATGTCCTGTTGTCGCCGACGGGTGCGTTCGAGGCCTTCAAGAAGGGCTGCACTACTCAATGCAACGGCAAAGTCTACATTGTTTAACATTTTTTCTTGACAATTTTTTTTGAATTTATATATAAATCATTGATAAATTTATCATTTCAAAATTTTGATTAATTATTTATATGGAAATTTACAATGTTTGCAGTAGTTATGCAAAATATAATTTCTAAATTGTCTTGTTATATCAAATATGATTCGCATTATTGATAAACAGAATTATTTTTTGTGAATTATTTATTTTGATAAATAAACGAGGTAAAAACTTTTTAAAATCTTTTTATATGAAAGCATTATAAACATTATTTTAATAATAAATGAAATGTTTAAAGTGACATGAATATTTTTTGCTGGTTTAAACGATTATTATTGTATATTAACACTATAAACACCATGTCAGGAAGTGATTTTAATTATGAGAAATTTAATTGATATGTTCTCACAATGATATATGACTCTTTAGATAACTGTTAATATAAATTTAATTCTTGTATATATAAACAACCCTGCACAATCTGACAATTTATTCTTGACTTTCAAACGTTAATTAAGTAAAAACTACACAAGATATTTTAATGAATCCTTTTTCATTTTACACAGCTCAAAAACCGAATAAGCTGAATTAAAAAAGGTTTGTCTAATAAATTTTGTTATGACAGGAAATCGTGTTTGAAAGTTGAAAACACGATTTACATTAATTTTCCAAAAAATCTCAGAGTATTGACATGGTTCATTTAATAGCTAATATTGTCTAGTATAACTTAGCGTTTAAAAACTTCTGAGATTTTTATGGAAAAATTATGCAAATTAAAATTTTAACGTGTAAACCTAATTTTTGTACCTTAAAAATCATTTTTCGTAAAATTTCATTAATTCAGTTTGTTCTAATTTTAAATCTTAATAAAATGAAAAAGGATTTATTAAATTATCTTGTATAGTTTTTGTTTAATTGCTGTTTGAAATTTTAGAATTTTCAGAATGAGATGCTAAAGAATATGTTTTAAAAGTCAAATAACTTTTTTTTCATTAGATTTAGAATAATTATTTTTTCATATTTTATTATAACATAATATGTATTTATCATGATTAGAAAGATTTAAAAAAATAAATATTTTTGCTAAACCTTTTACATAATGTTTAATAATTAAAAATAATTTCTATTATAAGTTTACTAACAAATATTATGGTTGAATTTTAAATAATTGCAGTAATTGTCACTTGTTGATTTATGGCTCATTATTTACTTAATCTATAAATGTTTAGCAAGATAGATTATTCGTATATTCAACTGTATTTTTTATAAATGTGCTATGCAATTAGAAATTAATGGTTTTATCAAATAGATGAAGAAAATAATGTGTTATAAAACTAATTAATTTTTAATTACTAGCGAGTTTTTAAAAAATTATTATTTTTAAACTAACTTATTTGATTTATAACATATTTTATAATTTAATTACATGATGATTTAATAAAGAAAAATGTTTAAATGATTTTTGCATATATAAAGCAAAGATTATTGATTCGCAAATAAATATAAGTTTTATGTTTATAAAACAAAATAAAAAAAATATATCATGTACGCTAAAATTGTATTGGCTATTTTTGTAATCTTTGTAGCAGGTAATCTATTTGACAAACATACAGTATAACTCATTGTTTAATAGACAACATTTATTACAGATCAAATAATTGCTACTAATGTACACGGTAATAATTGTTTGTTACATACATTGCAATTATTCCAATTATTTACACTGCATATTATGGTACATTTTATGCAGTAGCAAAGAACCAGGACTTCATTTATGTCGGGCAGTATGACGAGTGCGAGGGTAAAAACGCGAACAACTACACGCTAATCGAGACATTTCAACGTGATCAAATTTGCACGAGAGGGAGCGTAAGCGAGGCGGCCTCCTTCGACGCCCTCATCGAGTGCCAGCCCAACCATCAGCGCGCCGTCGATGCGCTGCAAGTTCTAGCAATCTCGTTTTACCCGGCCGGCGGTAAATAAGCGTGATAACGTTTGCGTTGGCAATATACGCTATACGAATTTTGTATGTTTATTTTTGCGCAAATAGCATACTCGCAATTGGAGACATTATTTCTGGTTGTGGGCGGCCCGCTACAGGGTAAATACGTGTACGAAAAAACCATCTATCTAGAGGCGGCGTACCTAAAGAAATGTTCATCGGTTTTGGGCTATTCATACGTGACGTCGAAGAGTGCGGTTCTGCTCATCAATGATGCGCTCGATCTGAATGTCCTGTTGTCGCCGACGGGTGCGTTCGAGGCCTTCAAGAAGGGCTGCACTACTGTCTGCAACGGCAAAGTCTACATCGTTTAACATTTTTGTTTAAATTGATACATAAATCATTGATAAATTTATCACGTTGAAATTCTGAATAATTATTTATGCGAGAATTTACAACTTTTTGCAACATTGTAATTGTTTGAAATATGCCATTCGCATTATTGGGAAACAAAATTAATTCTATAAACTTCTTATTACAAAAGAAATGTTAGCATGTTTAATAATAAATATTTAGCTTTTATTGTTTGAATGTTATACGTTTAAGTAAAGGCCGGATAAAATTATTATATAGCTTAATGATAATTATAAAAGTTTATTTTAAACTAAGTTAAAGCAAACGCAAAATTTGACTTGACAAAAATGTTTATGGGCAAATTAAACATTATAGTTTTATATTAAATTATTATGTTAAAATTACATTATATGAATATAATATATATGCGCAATAATATATATTATTATTAATATGATATAAATACAACAACCAAAATTCACATATTTTGATGATTATCTCGAGAACCACTCAAACAATTCTAAAAATTTTTTATTCACTTTGTTTAGAATTTTGCCGAAAACGTTTAAACCAAAGAAATTTTTGGTATCTTTATAATTATAAAAATTATGGGAGTTCCATTATTTTGATTTTATTATAAAACAAAATATTAAGTTTGTAATGTAAACAAATTTTCAATTTATAACAATAAAAATTAATAAAATAAGCATATAATAATAAATTAATAACATTTCAAATGTTAAATTCTAGTTAATATAAAAATTTTATGCAAAAAAAAAACAAATCATTTTATATTTTGCCCATTATATAATATGGAAAATGTTATATTTTATAAAAATTTCAATTAGTTCTTGTATTCAAAATTCCCTTGGTAAAAAATTTTGGCAAAATTTTAAACAGCGAAGAAATATTTTTAGAATCGGTTGAACGGTTCACGAGATAATTATCAAAATATGTTTTTTTTTGCTTTTGAACCATAGTGTATATTAAGGTTAACAAGATAGTAATGTAATCTTGATTTCAATAATTTGTTGCAATATTAATTCCGCGATTAAAACAAAATATTTATTTTTTCATCAAGTTGCATCATACAACATTCGGGTAAGTAATCAAAAGAATTTATACAGTATAGGCAATTCCGGTGCATTGAGTAGTGCAGCCCTTCTTGAAGGCCTCGAACGCACCCGTCGGCGACAACAGGACATTCAGATCGAGCTTATCATTGATGAGCAGAACCGCTGATTTGGTCGTAACGTATGAATAGCCCAATACTGACGAACATTTCTTCAGATACGCCGGTGCCAAGTAGATGGTCTTCTCATACAGGTACTTGCCCTGTAGCGGGCCACCGGTGGCCAGGTACAACAGTTCCCATTGATGGTATGCTTGTTAACAATAAATGGTATATTTTTACAATTATATGGTTAACTTTATTAGCAAACTAGATAAATTTAGCTTATTTAATTAGCCAGATATATTTAACTACTATAATTAGCTTGATATATTCAACTTATTTAACTAGGTAAATATATTGTATTACAATAAATAATGATTTTAAGCGTGTTTAATGCATAACATGTTATGTTAGATTACCTCCGCCCGGGTAGGTGGATTCGGCGAGCACCTGAACCGAGATGACCGAGCGCGAGTCGCCGGTGCACAGCACGAATGTGTCGAATGAAACGGGATTGGCGGCGGCGCTGGCGAACGAGCACACGGCGTCCTCTTCGAACGTCTGCACGTGCGTGTAGTTGCCCGCGTTCTTGCCCTCGCACTCGTTGTACTGCCCGATCCGTATGAATTGCTGGTTCCTGGCTAATTTTTATCCCAATTTATATCGAATTTAGCAAGGTTATTGCAAATAATATGACAGTTTACCTGGCGCTTGTACATTGCCTGATTTGACAAAATCTAACATAAAGAATATTTAATTTAGCAAAGTATATTTTATTTTGGATTTTTGATATAAGTTTTACCAATTGCAAATGCAAGCAAAATAATCGAGAACAGTTTTCCAATCATTTTTATACAGTATATTTATTGCGTCTCGGCAATTTGTGATATACAACTTGTTAGTGTTGTTTATAGTATTAGTAATTTTCTTGTTTTTAACCGTATTTATACAAAAAATATTGTAGTTTATTTTCTAAATTGAAACTGCTACTTTTTAAATTTTAAAATTAAAAACAAATATGTTACTTTTTAATTACTTAGTGGCTAATCACTTTCAATGTTACTGAACTTGTACTTGGCAATTAATTAAACTAGACAAACTTTAGCTAGCTTTTTAATTGATACTTTGCTATGTTTAATTTTCCACTGCAAAAAATACATGTCAAGTTCAATAGTACAATTTAAACATTTTGTAATAAATTTATTGACAATTTTTATAAGAATATTGAAAATTAATATTGAACTTACATTTAAGAATTAAAATGTTATTAATAATTTAATACATGCTATGCTTATAAACAAAGCTTGCAATTTTATAAAAATTTCAATAAATATGCATGCTTTATTTGTGTAAAATTAAGCCAGATCTCAGCTCAGTTTTGTATAAAATTCGCATATATAATTTTTATTTATATCTCGTTTTTAATTCCTGTGTAAATATCTGTTCAAGTGTACAAAATAATCTGAACGTTTACGGAATTTTGCACAGAGTGTTTTAGTTTAGACATTATAGTTCATAAATTAATTCTAAGTGCTTAAGAATGTAAACTAGAAACCCAAAACGGGCTGGGCCGGGCCGGGCCGTGTACATTCGGCCCGAAATATAATTATAAGTTATGAAATAGTACTTAATTTATAAAACTTATTATTTTTAATAAGAATTATTGCAAATCTATTACAATACACCAATTTTTTAACCAAATAATTCAAAGCCATAATATTATCCTAATAATTTTTTAGTTTTATTAAATTAAGATTAACTATGATGCAAAATATTTTTAAAAATACCATATCAATTTTTTTTAAACTAAAGAGGAGTAGTAATGTTTTTAACTGTATTTTCTGTATTAAATAAATTGTAATTGATCATAATGTTTTTATTAATTCGGGCCGAAATTACGGACCGGGCCGGGCCGATAAATTTACCATTTCGGGACGTGCCGGATCGGGCCGATAGGTCTGAAATGTCGGGCCGGGCCGGGCAGTAAGAAGTCGGCCCGATTTGGGTCTCTAATGTAAACCTTGGATTTTCTATTTTAATATTTATTACAGGTAGTTGAATATTATAAGATAAATTAGTACACACGATTTTAGTATGTTTATAATATTAGATTTTTATGTTTATTTGAAGAGTATCTGTTTATGCCAATTCATACAGAAGCTATAATAGAATTACTGTAAATTTAGTAATAATGTAAGTAATTAATATAATAGTTTGGTATAATATAGTATTTTAGTAAATATATTTATACTTGATATAAAATTTGGTATACTATTTATAAATAATAAAATCATATTTATTATTTCCATAATATTTATATATTTTAACTTTTCACATAATAATTTTATTTATTAATAAATTAGTATTACACTATTTATTTTATAACTAATATATATTAAATTATATTGGTAAATTTTTATTAAATAAATAGCGTGTATATCTTAAATATAATTAAAGTAATCAAAGGTAATAACAAATATATTAATTAAATTAATTTGTTACAATATATTATGCAATCAAATTCATATTTTTTTATTTTATATCAAGTTCAATCATACAACATTCGTATAGGAAAAAAAGATTATACTGTGTAAGCAATGCCCGAGCACTGAGTAGTGCAGCCCTTCTTGAAGGCCTCGAACGCACCCGTCGGCGACAACAGGACATTCAGATCTAATTTGTCATTAATGAGCAAAACGGCTGATTTGGTCGTAATGTATGAATAGCCCAAAACCGACGAACACTTCTTCAGATACGGCGAAGACAAGTAGATGGTCTTCTCATACAAGTACTTGCCCTGTAGCGGGCCACCGGTGGCCAGGTACAACAGCTCCCATTGCGTGTATGCTTGTTAGACGTAAATCGTATATTTTTAAAATTATATATTAAACTTATTTAGCTAACTGGATATATTTAATTTATTTAGCTAGGTTATTTGAGTAATTTAATTAGTTTGATATATTTTTCTTAGTTAGCTAGCTTAATAGTTTCACTAAAAATAATGAGCTCTTCAATAGTATAACATAACAAGCATATTTTGCAAAATTATGCGCGATAATATTGCAATAAGCTGGTTTTTGTTTGATTACCTCCGCCCGGGTAGGTGGATTCGGCGAGCACCTGGACCGAGATGACCGAGCGCGAATGATCGCCGTTGCACAGCACGAATGTGTCGAATTGAACGGGAATGGAACGGGCGCTTTCGAACGAGCACCATGCGTCATTTTCGTACTTCTGCACGTGCGTGTAGTTGCCCGCGTTCTTGCCCTCGCACTCGTTGTACTGCCCGATCCGCAGGAACTCCGTGTTCTTCGCTAGTTTTGCACAGAACATATATTAGATTTAGCATGGTTATTGCAAATAATATAATAAGTTATACCTGGCGCTTGTACATTGCCCGATTTGACAACATCTAACGTGAAAGAATATTTAATTTAGTATAGTATATTTTATTTTTTATTTTTGATAAAATGTTTTACCAATCGCAAATGCTAACAAAACAATCGTGAACAGTTTACCAATCATATTTTACACAGTATATTTTGTGTCTTAGAAGATAGTAAGATACAAATTGTTAATGTTAGTTAATTTTTTATTTGTAACTGTATTTATACCAAATAAAATTTAATGTTTATTGCTTAAAATAGAACTAATTAATTTTGTTTTATATTTTTAAGCTTGAAAAAAATATGTTTTTAATTACTTAGCTGCAAATCATTATTAATTTTACTGAACTTGTACATGGCAATTTAATAAACTAATTAAACTTAAACTAGTCTTTTAATTGGTACTTAGGCTACATTTGGGTTTTAAGGTAAAAATAAAACATGTGTCAAGTTCAATAGAACAATTTAAACATTTCATATTGAATTTATTGACAATTTTTGAAAGAAAGGTAAAAAATAATAACGAATAAAATGAATAATGTAGAATTAAAATATTATCAATAATCTAAAATTGTATACTATGCTCATAAACAGTTTTTTTCAAAAAGTATCATGGGCGTAACTTTCTATCAATATATTGTTAATAGATTTAGCATGGTAAAGTGGCGCCTGGGCTTCTATTTGAGATAGACTGCTCATATATATATAAATTCTAAAGTGTTTATAAAATCTATTATATAATTTATTCATATATAATTAATTATTACACATTATGATTATAATGTATTTTTGCATAGTATAAAGCTGAAAAATATATTTTAACAATTTACTAATTATTTTACAAATTTTTATTATAACAATAAATAATAAACTTTATAAATGCATATAAATTAACTAAATATATTTAAATAATAATTTTTAAGTTTTTCATGTAATAAATAATATTATTGTCAATATTACTTAATTAGTATATTATTTAGAATAATCTGTTTTGTTACTATTATTTAATACAATTATTTTTAGAAGTTTATACATTATAATAATTTAATATTAAATGTTTGAAAACCCCAAATTTATATTGCAAAATTATAATGCATTAATTTATAATTTATATTGCATAAGTTTTACCCAGATAAAATGTTTACCTAAATATGTATATTAGTATTAAAATAAAACAACAAAAATGAATCCTACTTATTTATTTGTTTTTAGTTGAACTAAATTATTTTGTCACCGTGCTTAATTAAGACTAATGTAATAAATGCAAAATAGGTCTTAATAAAAAAATTTGTTAAAACACTCAGTATAAAAGCCAGCGTGATTTTTAAAATTAGCATAGTAATAACAAAAACAAACTTATAATGTCAATTAAAGCAATTGTTGTATTAAGCTTGTTGGCATTTGCGGGTAAATATTCATTAAAAAGTTAACAAATTTATAAACATTAATTTATAAATTAATATCTTTATTACAAGTAAACGTTAGCGCTGATACGTCGGGTAATATATTTTTACATGTAAATTTTGCAATTTATATTAAGTTTATTTTATGTAAAAAATAGACGTGGGCATTTGGTTGTTGAGCATGGTGAACCTGGATGTGTGCGACGGCAAGTACGCGGGTAACTACACAATAGTGCAACGACTCAACCGCGACAATGTGTGTACATTCAAGAGCGGCAACGGCGGCAGTCCGTCCTATGTGGTCGAGCATAAGGCCGACGTACTCACGTCGAGTACCATGCGCAATTTGGCACAATCCTTCTACCCGGCCGGCGGTATTATCATTCAAATTATCTAGCTAAGTAATGTGGATTTTATTTTAATATACATTTATGATACTTAGCCTGGGTTCAGCGTGACACATTGTGGCTTGCTACTAGCGGACCGCTAGCCGGCAGATATCTATATTTGAAAATGGTGTATTTGAGCTTGTCGTATTTGAAGAAATGCTCCTCGATAATTGGCTATTCATTTATTACGTCGAAAAGCGCGGTTTTGCTGATCGCGGATAAACTGGATCTGAATGTCCTTCTGTCGCCGACCGGCGCTTTCGAAGTGTTCCGCAAGAGTTGCGCCACTGTTTGCCAGGGCGTGCGCTATATTGTCTAAATATTTCTACTTGCTAATATTTCTCTTTTAGATATGGATTTGCTATTTTTATATTTAAACTAAATTTGTTTTTAATATTTAAATTGATTTATTCATTGCAGTTTGCGTTAAAAATAAAATTTATCGTTATTTTGTATATTTTATTTTATGTTTTGTTTTATGTTTTATATTATGTTTACATTATACGCAGTTTTACCTTATATTGATAATTATATATTACATTACAAGCATTAATTAAAACGATTTTATTGTTTAATTTACCACTTTTTCTAAACTTCATTATAATCATATAAGAATAAATATTTGGGGCGTATTTTAATAACTTATAATGCATAAACATTATCAATATAATTTTAGTTAATCCATGAAAAACGCAAGTCAATAATTATATTAGAATAAAAATATAAAGCGTGCAGCAACTAATTATTGTTTAAATATTACTAGTATAGATTATGAAAAATATAAAAAGTACAAAATATAAAATATTTAGTAATATTTTTGAACATCTGTTCTTGATATAAAATAACTATTAAAATATATAGCATGCTAAAAGAACTTGAAAATAATTTTTAAAACTATTAATTTTTTAATAATATCGATATTATAAAGACACTATTTTATAAATATTATTTAAATTTACAATGAATAAATCTATTGTAATTTTATTATTGTTTACTTTTTTCCAGGATAATTATTCTACAATAAATCTACAATGCTGTAATTACTGACATATTATTATTACTGATTTATAATAATATAGTTTATGCAATTATCAAACAATCAGGTATTGTGTAGCTTACATATTTTTGTTTTACGTTATAAGTATATTTTTAAACAACTATTAATACAATAGCTCGTGGAATAGATTATGTTAGCATGATAAATTTTAATAATTGCGATGGCAGTAATGCGACCAACTATTCGATTATCAACTCTGGTAATAGCGATGATATGTGTGCGTTAAAGAGTGGAGATGGTGGCAGCCCAAACTATCTTGTTCAATATTCGCGAGATAAGCATGTTGTTAACAAACTGCTAAAATTGGCCCAATCGTACTATTCAATCGGAGGTCTAGTTTTAGCATATATAAAATCACATATTCATTAAACATTATAAAATTTATAATTCTTTTAATTTAAAATAATAAAATATACTTTAATTATTAAAAGATTTATCATGTAAATATTTTTTACATATATGTAAAATTTATGCGGCAAAGGTATTTATATTTCTGGTATCATAACAACTTATAAATTAACTCAGCTTAATAATTTTTACATTCACATATTTTGATAATTCAAATATAATTTATAATATATTTAAGCATAGATTATTCTTATATTTTAGTATATAATTTTTAACTAACTTAATATAAATTTACCATTAATATTTATTTAGCATATGTTCAACGTGATACACTCTAGCTGGCAACAACCGGCCGGCTACAAGGCAATTTTATTTATTTAAAAGTTACATTTCTATTTATTTGGTATCTGAAGAAGTGTTCGTCGGTTTTGGGCTATTCATACGTGACGTCGAAGAGTGCGGTTCTACTCATCAATGATAAACTCGATATCAATGTTCTGTTGTCGCCGACCGGCGCTTACGAAGCGTTCAAAATAGGCTGCACTACTCAGTGCACCGGAATTCGCTATCTTATCTAATTGTTACATATGTTACTAAATTTATGATGCTCAAAGTTTTAACTAAATCATAACTATTGTATCAATTAAGCTTTGTAATACAATAATTAATAAAATGTGTATAAGTTACATTTTATGCTTAATATAGTAAATAATTAAGTTTTTTTTTGTTTTGGTAAAATATGACGCTTTAAGAATTGTTAGTTTACATTGCTCTTTATATATTTATAATTTTTTTGCACTTTTTAAATAATAATAAATTATTTTAGAGTTTTTTGTTTTGTTTTATTTTTATCAAAATAGTAAGCATTATTTATAACTTAATGAATAATATTATAGCTAGATAATATACTGTTAGGTTTAGTTTAATAATAAATACCGGTATTATACTTATTAATTCTCTAAAGCAAATAGAGTTTATTATTACATTTTAATAATAATATAAATGTTAAATAAATAATTAAATTGTGACGGCAAGATACGGTGACCTTTGAGGGCCACCTCAATATCTTGATCCGTGCGGTCGTGGATAGAGTG
>JAQIXC010002332.1:0-11238 GCA_034697605.1 Metabelba pulverosa
ACCATGAAGCCGACCACCACCCATTTGTGCAAATTAAGCTGTCTACTCGGCTCGGCGCACTGCGAGAACGCGTAGTTCGTGAACGGCGCGTACGACAGCATTTTAGCAAGCTCCTTCTTCGAGGCGCGCCCTAATTTGCCCAACAAATTAATACCGTACTTTCGCGCCACTACATCTTGATCAATTGCGCACTTGACAATTGGAAATTGTACGACGAATTTGGGCAGTGCAATTTTGCGCGCTTCCGACGCACTTGTGCCATGCTTCTTTTCTAAATAATAATAATAAACATTATTTTATAAAGTTCTATAAATTATTATTGATAATTAACATTGATTAGAATGCTAACCCGAATTAGCAAATTCCATAGTGTAAGAAATTGCTAGATTATAATTATTAAATGTAGAATAAACTTGTATTTTTCGATAATACTTCTAGTTAATTTTGTATTAGAATAGATGTGAATTCGAGTGACTCTCGCATTCGTTTGTAAGGATAATATCAAAACATTGGGTTTTCAATACTATTTTAAATTTATCTGTATACTGATTACATAGATACTTTCAATAAGATTTTCGCGCAACTCAATAGAAATTTTGAGTATACAATCGAGCAAATAATTTCAAGACTAATTTTTCACCATGTTTAAGAATAAATTCGAAAACCTACAGCAAATTATTTACCAAATTGTCAAATATACAAAAACATATATTATTAAATAAAAAATATACCTACCTATAATATTTATAAATCTAGTTTTAAAAACGTATATTTATTAAAATTTATTATTATTTAATAAACAAGTTTATAAAATTATTCACATGATATTATTCAGTATACTGTAGTTTTTACTGCAATCTGTATAATCTGTGCATTTTATTTATGAACGCTTTTTTGCTTATTTTTCATTTCCCTCCCAATCGATGCGAATTTTGATTTCAAATTCAATTACAGATAAAATGCATTTATTTCGATATAATTAATTAGATTTTCAAAACACTTCCTTAAATAATATTATTGAAAATAATTAATAAAAATAAAATTTATCAGATATTTGTAGAATATTTAGAGTAACACCCAAAAATTAATACTAAATCTAATTTGACAATGCTATATTATACGCAATGCAAATCATATTATACGTACAATTAATAATATTCTACATTTACCGGCATTAAGTAATTTCATCACGCTAAAATAAATATATTTGTAAATAATTATTTTGTAAATAATTTAGTAAAATGTACATAATAAGCAATAGGAATTCTTATGCATGCATTGTTTAACAAAAATAATATATTCGTATTACAATTCGCTCACTTTGACTTAATAATTGATTCCAAAATGCAATCATAAATGTAAACTGCAACGATTTATTTGATCGTATTTATAGATAGTAATTAGTTGATTAATTATAGATTAGTATTTATATGGTTTGAATGAGAGTAATAGAATATTCAAGAATACAGCGATTTAGAAATATAATGTTCAAGGTATTTTTTTCTTGTGTTACTATGCAAAAGTTACATTAATAAAACTACTTTGTTAGTTTATATGTAAATTTTTATTTTGCGTATTACTTATGCAGTAAAATTATTCCAATGAAAGCAATAAGTATTTCAAAAATATAGCAATTTAGCAATAACATATTCAAGGCGATATTTTGTGGAATGATTTTTTGCATATTTTGTTTTGCATTCTATTCGATGCGAATTTTGATTTCAGATTTAATTACAGATAAAATGCATTTATTTTGATATAATTAATGAGATTTTTAAAACACATTTCTAAATAAGATTATTAATAATAATTAATAAAATAAATAATCAGACATTTATACAATACTTAAATTAATTTTTAAAAATAATTACTGAAACTAATTTAATTAAGCCATATTATATTATAAAAATAAACTAATATATCACATTTTGCAGCATTTAATTAAGTAATTGTAACATATTAAAACAAAAATATATGTAAATAATTATATTTTAAATAATTTAGTAAAATTTACATGATAGGCAATGAGTACTATTACACATGTATTATAAAATAAAAAATTACACTATATAATACAATATACAATATTATACAAATTAAATATTATTATTATTCGCTCATTGTGAATCAAAAATATATAATGATAAATTTTAAATTCAATGATTAATTTGATTGTATTTTCAGATAGTAATTAGATGTTTCATTATAGATTAGTATTTAACTGATTCAAATGAAAGCAATAGAATATACGACAATGCAGTAATTTAGCAATGAAGTATTCAAGGTAAGCATTTTTTCTTGTGTTGCCATGCACATATTTTAATGATAAAACCACATTGCTTGTTTTTGGGTCAATTTTGTTTTGCGAGAGAATTACATGCTAGCAACTCGCTGCCAAATGAAAGAATTTGTCAATAAATATCAAAAATATGATACGCAATCAAATACTATAATACGATAATACTTTAATCGAAAATTTTTTTGATTGGTTTATTCTAACAAATAACCATGTTCTTATTCTATAACATTAATTTCATATATATACATGAATTTTAAAACTATATTGATATTGATTTTATACATAGGTATTATTTATTTGCAGCTGAAAAATAAAGACATTGTTTATTAATTGTTAGCTAGATAATTGCTTTTTAGTGTATACAAATAGTACAGTATGAGTATGAGTATGAGTTTATTGATATTTACCCTGGGCGTCCGTTCAACACAAGGCTGATTTTCAACGGGGCCCAGCTACTCTATATACAACTCTCAGAGGGGTATTTTTAATTTTTTTTGTGTGAAAAATCCACATGTACTCAACGGGAATTGAACCCGGGTGCTTTCGCCCACAGTCAGCTACGCTAACCGCTCGGCTACTTCCCTCTGTTAAGTAGTTATCTAGATCAAAATTGAAAACTACTTATGTTAGGCATATATTAGATTCAAGTTATATTATTTATATGTTATTTTTAGCTGCATGGTAACTTGTAGTTTTTAAACGACATTTCGGTAATAACCGGTTATTATTACCATGTAAGATTTTGCAAATATATTTGATTAGTTAATTCAATAGTAAGTGATATGTGCGCAGAAAATTTGAATTCGGCTCTAAAAATAAATATCAAGATATAGAAACACGTCTAGACATCTCTTGGAATTAAATTCGTACTTGTTGCAAAAATGATAATTTACATATAAAAATGCTATTATAAGTGGTGTTCGCGTATCACTTGTTTTATTTACTTATAGCTTATGTTAAGTTCTGTGATTGGCTGTAGACTTCATATGTTGATGACGTAAAAGTGGTTTTTCATGCTAATATTTATTATGGTTTAGTAATAAGTTTTAATTAATACCCTTCTTGAAATATTTAACATGCACATTTCTTGCAATTTTCTCATATTTGCTACAAATGTTTTTAAAACGAATTAAAAAAGCAAATACCAAACAAATATTTAAATAAAGGGTCGGGCTAATATCAATAAATTAAAAGTACGTAAAAATTCACTTTATTTTCTTTGATTTATGTTTAAACTTGTTATTATTAACTACATATAACTAGGTGTGGCGCTATTCAGTGCATTTATGCTTATTATAATGTACGTATTTAAATTGCAGTATAAGTAATTTATTGTATCACTAACTTTTAATAATGATGTTAATTAAAATTACTTTGATAATTGTTTTTAAATAAATTTAATTTTACAATTAATAATTAATAAAATTAATCAGCTAGTAATTACATCTTATACAGTATAATTTAATTAATTTATAAATATGTATTTATAACTGGTTTTGAGTGCAGTGCCGGTTCTAACAGGTGTTTACAGTAAACACAAAACAGACGGCGAGAGCGCACACCTGTTCGACGAGTGGCCGCCGACGAGCCGTAACGATGCGACTGTCCAACAGCTCGTAATATCGCGGCTCTTATTAGAGTTATGCCTACCCGTCGGCGCCGAACTGTTCGGTTTCTATAGTCGATCCGAACCGACGGGAAGTGAACGCATCGACTGAACACTTGCGCCGAACTGGCGATGAGTTATGATCGCCGACTGACGTAATTTGCATCTAAGCTCAACCATTCGGCACTACATGGGTGGCCGGGTACTGGACAGCGACTATTCGATGTTCGGGTGCTGGCAGCTGCACAACTACTCGACCGTATTGATCATCTGCGGGTGTGCTACGGGTGCACTGGTATGGCCGGCGTTCGTGATCGACGAGGCGCGACAGACGCGAGTTCGAGCGCCGCTTCCCCGACCCGGAGTCCAAACAGGCCATAGTCGCGGCCGACCGACAGCGCCAGTACGACGACAACGCGCTGGTGCACCCAATCAAGCTACTATTTAACATGCAAAATATAAAGGACATGTTTCGCACGTGCGTCAAGAAGCGCGATAACCATGTACGTAATTTAGTACTAGAATTTAGATTAGCTAAATAATAATTGAACAGTCTATTTAATACTTGCATTCTGTTGTGTACATCAGGTCTGATAAAGTTGCATGTTAAACTAATATTTTTGTGTGCATTGTATTAAACAGGGTTTCAAACTTAAAGATACGACCATATAGTTTATCGGTCTATTATCTTACCATGCACAAAACCTATTTCGGGCCGTTTCTGGATCGCATATCGGTGGCCGCGGGGGTGTTGGGCGACCTGGGCTCGATTAGTCTGCGCACACATATCTCGAAGATCGTGGCACCGCATGAGTTATGTAAAGTGTTGAGTTTCCCGTCGGCGATAGAATCGATCATGCCACTCGTCGGCGGCGGTCTGTTTAAACTGATATTCGCCGCGACAATGAACTCGATGCCCGGCCTCTTGTTTATACTTAATAATATATAATAAATATACAGTAAGTTCTGTTTTATACATTACAAGTTTTACTCAAACACTGAATCAAAACACTATTTAGAAAAGAATAAAAATTAGTAAATAAACTTGTTAAAATAAATAATTTAGCTGTTTAAAAGTTAATTAAACACTATTTCTTTTACAAAATATAATATTTCGTATAATTAAGTGAATATATAATTCAAATAATTAAATAATGAAATATTTAAGCAAGCATAGTTGACGCCAATTCTGGAACTTTATCACCTTGCTCACCGTCGAGCCGTACGTTCGCGTCTATTATTTAGTGCAATCATTTAAGCAAGTACTAAAAAGCCAGCTGATCCAGGATAAATTATACCTGTACAAATATAACCTCTCAGCCAACTACTGCTCATACCTACCGGAGATGTCGGACGGGGAGGACACCGAAGGCTAAAAGTCGGCTGTGCTCGGCGACTCTACCGGTGTCATAATATATGTCATGCTAATAATGACGGTGCCGGCAGTGCTATCGGCGCTCTTTATCGGCTCCGGGACCGACAAATACATGAACGCCAAGAATTCCCTACAGATTGCCGCGTCTATTGCTGCACTGGTAGAAGCGCTCATACTGGTGCTTTGCGACTATTATAATTGATCTTGTAAGTTTTATTTAATTTATAAATTGATAAATTGTGTTTGCTAATAATTTATTGTTTAATTATACAGCTGAGTACTTTGTTGTGTTGGGATTTATACCTGGCACTTTATCCGGTGGCCAGTTAGCCATAATCACCAGTTTTTATTCGTATGCCTCGTCAACGACTCCGACAAAGCTGCGGGCTATACGAATGACCATGATACAAATTTGCGCCGGTGTAGATTGGTAATCTATTTATATATTAAATCACAATGCTAAACCTTACACTGTTAACAAATTTAATCATTAAATAATTGTAAAAACATTAGATATTGTGTTTATCAAGTTTTTACAGTATATTCATTAGTTTGATTATAAACCACTTGCATACAGTAACATTTTGCAAAAGTAACATTTTATCATAATTATATCATTAAATAGATTATATTAGTTTATTTTAGAGATCATAAATATTGAACATGGCAATAAGATACTTTATAAATATATACTGCACAATAATAATTAATTTAATAATAAAAATATAATAATAGTTATAATAATAGTTATATAAATGAAATTATTATGTAATTTGCATCTAGCTCAACCATTCGGCACCTACATGGGCGACCTGGTACTGGACAGCAACTATTCGATGTTCGTGTGCGGGCAGCTGCACCACTACTCGGCCGTATTGATCATCTGCGGGTGTGCTTCGGGTGCACTGGTATGGACGGCGTTCGTGATCGTCGAGGCGCGACAGACGCGAGTTCGAGCTCCGCTTACCCGACTCGGCGTCCAAACAGGCGATCGTTGCGGTTGACCGGCAGCGCCAGTACGACGACAACGCATGGGTGCATCCAATCAAGCTACTATTTAACATGCAAAATATCAAAGACGTTTCGCACGTGATTCGAGAAGCGCGATAACCATGTACGATTGCAGATCTGGCTACTGTTCCTCTCGTTTGGCATATTTGTCATTTCGAATGTTAGCCTGGTCATTTTTCTCTACCCGTTCACCCAGAAGGTTTATGCATACAGAAGCGCCTCGGCCATTAGTGATGTCGTGGCCACGATTAACACATTAATTTTTGCCCCGTTATTGATCAAGGTAAAATTTCTTAATTTTGATTACTTATAAATGTAGTTTTATTAATTTAAAATCTACGATTAACACTTTTTATAAGCATAAAAATATTTTGTTTAATTCATTTGAATTTTACATTCTTTAAATAATTAGGTAAACTGCTACTTGGTAATTTAGTTTGTCTATAATTTTAAACAATAAAAACTATTACTTAAATAGAATTTAGAATAGCAATGTAATATTAGAACTATCTATTTATTAAATACCGGTACTAGCATTCTGTCGTGTACATCAGGTCTGAAAAAGTTGCATATTAAACTAATATTTTTGTTTGCATTGTCTCAAACTCAAGGGCACGACCATCTCATTCATGGGTCTATTATCTTACCATGCACCAAACTTCGGGCAGTCATTCTAAAGGCGATCGGGTTCTGGATATCGGTGCCCGCGGGGGTATTGGGCCGCCTAGGCTCGATCAGTCTGCGCACACATATCTCATAGACCATTTTCTCGCATGAGCTTGCTAATGTGTACAGTTTCTCGTCGGCGATTGAATCGATCATGCCACTCTTCGACTGCGTACTGTTTACACTCATATTCGCCGCGACAATAGACTCGATGCCCGGCCTCTCGTTTATTCTTATTAATATATAATTAATAGACAGTAAGTTATTTTTATACATTACAAGTTTTACTCAAACACTGAATCAAAACACTATTTAGAAAAGAATCACAATTCTTAAATAAACTTGTTAAAATAAATTATTTATCCATTTGAAAGTTAGTTAAACACTATTTCTTTTAGAAATTATAATATTTAGTATAAGTGCATAATTAAGTGAATATATAATTTAAATAACTTAATAACGAAATATTTAAACAAGCACAGTTTACGCCAATTCTGGAACTATATCACCTTGCTCACCGTCGAGCCGTACATGCTTGTCTACTACTTCGTGCAAGCATTTAAGCAAGTAGCAACGAGCCAGCTGATCCAGGACAATATATGTTTATACAAATATAACATGTCATCGAACTACTGCTCATACCTACCGGAGATGTCAGACGGGAAGGACACCGAAGGCCAAAAGTCGGCTGTGCTCGGCGACTCTACCGGTGTTATGGTATATGTCATGATCATAATCACGGTGCCGGCCGTACTATCGGCGCTCTTTATCGGCTCCGGGACCGACAATACATAAAAGCCAAGAAAGTCTTACTGAATACCGGTGCTATTGCTGCACTAGTAGAGGCGCTCAAATTGTGCTCTGGTTGTAAGTATTAGATAATATAAACATTGTTAAATTATGTTTTCTAATGATGTATTATTTAATTAACCAGCTGAGTACTCTGTGGTGGTGGGATTTATACCTGGCACTTATCTGGTGGCCAGTTAGTCCTGATCACCAGTTTTTATTCGAATGCCTGATCAACGACACCGATACACTACGTGTTATACGAATGACCATGATACAAATTTGCATCGGTGTAGGTTAGTAAACCGTTGATATCGTAAATTACTAAATATTACACTGTTTACTAATTAATCATTAAACAAATGTAAAAAAGTAGATATTGTGCTTTTCACATTTTTATAATATACAAGTAAGAAATTGATTAGTTTGAGTTGAAACATCTTTTTATACAGTAACAATTCATCATAATTAACTTATTTTAAAAACATATAAATAGTGCATGACAATAATATATGTTATAAAAAAATTAAAATCTACATAGTTATATTAATTAAATTATTATAGATATTCTAATTAGCTCAACCATTTAGCACATAGTACCAGACTATTCATGGATATGTAATAATTGAACTGTCTATTTATTTAGTTCTAGCATTCTGTTGTGTACATCTGATATGAAAAAGTTGCATGTTAAACTAATATTTTTGTGTGCATCGTCTTAAACAGGGTTTCAAACTAAAGGACACGACCATCTCATTCATGGGTCTATTATCTTAGCATGCACAAAACCTACTTCGGGCAGTCATTCTAAAGGCGAACGGGTTCTGGATATCGGTTTATACTTAATAATATATAATGAATAGACAGTAAGTTTGTAATACATTGTAAGTTTTACTCAAATACTGAATCAACATTATTTAGCAAAGAATAAAATTCGTAAATAAACTTGTTAAAATAAATTATTTAGCTGTTTGAAAGTTTTTTAAACACTATTTATTTACAAATTATAATATTTAGTATAATTGTATGATTAAGTCAATATATAAATTAAATAATTAAATAATGAAATATTTAAACAAGCACAGTTTACGCCAATTCTGGAACTTTATCACCTTGCTCACCGTCGAGTCGTACGTTCTCGTCTACTACTTCGTGCAAGCATTTAAGCAAGTACCAACGAGCCAGCTGATCCAGGATAAAATATGCTTGTACAAATATAACATGTCATCGAACTACTGCTCATACCTACCGGAGATGTCAGACGGGAAGGACACGGAGGGCCAGAAGTCGGCTGTGCTCGGCGACTCAACATATGTCATGCTAATAATCACGGTGCCGGCTGTCCTGTCGGCGCTATTTATCGGCTCCTGGATTGACAGAAACACTAAAGACAAGAAGGTACTACTAATAGCCGGTGCTATTGCTTTACTGGTAATATTAGAAGTGCTCATACTGGTGCTCTGTGATTATTATAATTGATCTTGTAAGTTTTATTTAATTTATAAATTGATAAATTGTGTTTGCTAATGATGTATTGTTTAATTACGCAACTGATTACTTTGTGGTGACGGGATTTACACCTTGCACTTTATCCGGTGGCCAGTTAGCCATAATCACCAATTTTTATTCGTATGCCTCGTCATCGGCTCCGACATCACTACCTGCTATACGAATGACCAAATTTGCGTCGGAGTAGGTTAGTAATCTATTTATATCTTAAATCACAATGCTAAACCTTACACTTTTAACAAATTTAATCATTAAAGAATTGTAAATACATTAGATATTGTGTTTATCAAATTCTTATGATAATTAATAACATTGCTACTTGGTAATTTAGTTTGTTTATTTTTTTTTATAGAATTTAGAATAGCAATGTAATAATTGAACAGTCTATTTATTTAAGATGGCATTCTGTTCTTGTGTATAGCAGTTCTTAAAAAGTTGCATGTTAAACAAATAATTGTTTTGCATTGTTATAAACAGAATTTCAAACTCAAAGACACGATAATTTGAGTCTATTATCTTACCATGCATTCCAGTTTTACTTTCTTAGAATAATTTGTTAAATTACTACTTGTTAAAGCTTATCAAGAGTTAAAAAATTATTATTTTTATTAATAGAATTTATAATAGGAATGTAGTAATTAAACTATCTATTTATTTAATACTAGTATTTTGTTGTGTACATCAGGTTTGAACGACTATATTTATAAATAGAATTTAGCATAGCAAAGTATTAATTTAACTATATTTTGTTTAATTCATTGCAATTTTACATTCTAAGGATAATTAGTAACATTGCTATTTGTAAATTTAGTTTGTCTATTTTTTAAACAAAACAACTATTTTTTTAAATAGAATTTAAAATAGCAATGTAATAATTGAACTGTTCATTTATTTAATAATTGCATTATAATGTGTACATCAGGTCTGAAAAAGTTGCATGTTAAACTAATATTTTTGTATGCATTGTCTTAAACAGAGTTTCAAACGCAAAGACACGACCATCTCGTTCATCGGTCTATTATCTTAGCATGCACAAAACCTACTTCGGGCAGTCATTCTAAAGGCGCTGGGGTTCTGGATATCGGTGGCCGCGGGGGTATTGGGCGGCCTGGGCTCGATCAGTCTGCGCACACATTTCTCGAAGACCATAGATATTGAGCATTAGCTTGGTAATGTGTTCAATTTCTCGGCGGCGATTGAATCGATCATGCCACTCTTCGACTGCGGACTGTTTACACTCATATTCGCCGCAACAATAGACTCGATGCCCGGCCTCTCGTTTATTCTTAATAATATATATAATTAATAGACAGTAAGTTATTTTTTATACATTGCAAGTTTTACTCAAATACTGAATCAAAACATTATTTAGCAAAGAATCTAAATTCTTAAATAAACTTGTTGAAATAAATTCTGTTTGAAAGTTAATTATAAACTATTTATTTACAAATTATAATATTTAGTATAAGTGCATAATTAAGTGAATATATTTTAAATAACTAAATAATGTATAAACAAGCACAGTTTAGTCCAATTCTGGAACTTCACCTTGCTCACCGTCGAGCCGTACGTGCTCGTCTACTACTTCGCGCAAGCATTTAAGCAAGTACCAACGAGCCAGCTGATCCAGGATAAAATATGTTTATACAAATATAACATGTCAGAAGCGCACTGGTAGAAGCGCTTATATTGGTGCTCTATGATTATTATAATTGATCCTGTATGTTTTATTTAATTTATAAATTGGTAAATTATACAGCTGAGTACTTTGTGTTGACGGGATTTATACCTGGCACTTTATCCGGTGGCCAGTTAGCCCTAATCACCAGTTCTTATTCATTTGCATCGTCGACGACTCCGACTAAACTACTCGCTTTCCGAATGACCATGATACAGATTTGCGTCGGTGTAGGTTAGTAAATTATTGATGTTTTAAATTATTATGCTAAACTATATACTGCTTATAAATTATTCATTAAAGAA
>JAQIXC010002333.1:0-11238 GCA_034697605.1 Metabelba pulverosa
AACAGAAGACATGTCTTCGAAAATCTTATGATTAAGTGAACCGAATGTGAAATATTCGAAAAGCTGTCAAAAGTTTATTTATCAACTGAAATTATCAACAATTCTATCAAATTTACGAAAACTTTCCTAATTTTATAAAAATCTTCAAACTTTAAAGAAATAATAAAAGTTATATCTTTCATACGTTAAAATGTTCAAGATAAATTTATTTGACGATATTTATTAGAATTTAATATAAACGCGCAATTTTAAAACAAAATTTTATCTGTAAAATTGCAAATGCTGCTGATATGTTGTACACATTTTTATATCTCTAAATATCATTTTTATTTTTAAATAAAATTTTAATTAATAAATATATTATTTAAACAAATGCGTCGGAAATTAAAAATCTATTTTACTAAATGATAATATTTTTGCAGTTTTATATTAAAATATATTTTTTTATTTACATTTCATTGCTTTTATATCAAATGCATAATATTAATAATTATTAGCTTGTCTATACGTTTCTAAGTTTTTAGAAACTTACTTTATATTTCGGGACTTAAGGGCATTAATATAAAAATTATTTTTAAAAATAAAATTATAAGTAATTTAATATAAATAATAATAATAATAATAATAATAATAATAATAATAATAATATATACATACACAATATATACATTATACAATATCTATTAAATAATCTAACTTATTTGTTAACGATTTATTTTTACATATAAAATAAATGAATGAATTTGTTTATTTTTTGCCTTCTATACAGAATTAATAGGCAATTATTATCCTTAAATATTTTATAGTGTAACTTAAAACTTATTAGTTTGTAAATATAAAATTTAAAAATATATAGACACTGAATTCAGCTAATATTTAAAATTATTAAATTAAACAAGCTTATTATATTATTTAATTATTTAATTGTCTAAATGAGTATGCAAGAATAAGTATTGATGAGTATTAACCTAGGGCACAATTAGCTGCCTACAAAAAGTCATGATTTGAAATGTATAATTATTAGCAAATGTTAATTTTGTCTTATAAGCAAACTAAATTATGCTTGTTATGTTTAAATCTTCTGCATTTAGAAAAAATATCTTCAATATACAGAATGCAAATGAACTTAATTTAAATATTGCGATTATACGTATGATTTAATAAAAAGCATAATAAACTAAAAACATGCAAAAATTTAATTTGAAATAAACATAGCTCACTATTCCTATCAAAATTAAAGACTATATCCTCAAGCTCAATCAATAAATGTACAACTGCATATATTTTTAAACAACAAGTTAAATGTGAAATATTAACAATTATTAAAGAAAAAATATTTGTTGTTTTAAACCCAAATTCTGTAAACACATGTAATTAGTTCTCAATTTATTCATTAGTTGCAAATGTTTATCGCATACAACCAAACATTAAATATTCGTTCAAACAGTAACCTTATATAGTATATACTGTACAATATACAGTACAACTCCCTATTGCAAACATTTAGACATTTAATTGCAAACTCGCTGTATCTACAGAGCATTTCTATCATGTACATAAATTTATTTTAGTCTAATTTATTCTTAAAATAAAATAAATAAACAAATAGTTGCGTCGAAAGAGATTAAAGAGAAACTTCATTACTAGTCGTTTAACTCAATTAGGTGTTCAACGAAACGCAGAAAATATTTCAAATTTGATAACAAATAAAACGGCAAAAGAGTTGAGAAATAAATAAAATATATTTCAAATGAAAAGTAAATAAATATCAGAATTAAGAGTCAATAGAGACCTGTATTTAATGACATCGAAGTCCGACAACAAGTGGTAGACATTGAGCGGAAGCCAAGAGATGGCAAACACGAGAACCACAATAATCAGCATTTTTATGCGTCTCCTCTTCCGGCGCATTAGCGACAGCCGGTGCAGCTCCGACTGCGTGCCGACCACCTCCTTGTGCCAGAGGAAGCACCCGATGCGCAGATAGCAGACACACGTCAAGAAGATCGGAATCAAGTACTGGGAGAGGAAGGTGACCAGGGTCAGGCGCAGCCGGGACAGGTGCTCGGGCTCGGGGTAGAGCGGGCGGCACCGGACGAGTGTGAATACTTCCTGCACCTGATTGAAGATGCCGTGCGGTATCGAGAAGAACGCGGCCAACGACCAGATGAGGATCAGTATGTTGGCGAAGGGCAGACACGACGAGCCGCACATACGACACGTGCCGTTGACGTGCGTGTTGTGGATGAGGCTCCGGTACCTCTCGATCGCGATCACCATCATCGTGATGCTCGACGAGTGCACAGTCATCGACTGAATGAAGGGCCCGAGTATGCACATGGCGCTGCCGAACGGCCAGTTGTCGAGTATGAGGCGCGCGATGTTGAGCGGAATGTTGAAGACCGTCATAATGAGGTCACTTACGGCCAGATTGCCGATCAGTATGTTTGTCGTCGTCCGGCTGTCCTTCAACTCGAAGATCACTTTACAGACCAACAGATTGCCGGCCAATGAGATGACGACTATTAGTGAGTAACTGAGAACCAGACATATGTTCCGCAGCAGCTCCTCGGCCTCCGCCGCCTCCTCACTGCCGACCCGTTTCTCAATTCCCGATAAATTCAATTCTTTGATTAGTATCTCAAACGCGTCTTCAGTCGATATATTCATATTTATATTCGTTTCCATTTTTAGATTTCAACTTGCTCAGTTATTAAACTTGAGCACTCGACTATTCTCAAGTAAGTTAACAAAAGTAATTTAATCTTGAATAAATTTTACTGTCGCACATTACGCAATAAAACTGTTTGCAAATGTTTTTTATCTTTTGTTGGTTTTTATTTAAGCCTTTAATTTAAGAACTCTTATATTTTTTATGAACTTAAAAAATTTATGATGAGGTTTAAGCATTAAGAAATTTTGAAAAGAAAAAGACACTGTATTTAAAAGTTTAATAATTTTTTGGAAAATTACTTTTGTTGAGTAATTTCCGAAAAATTTAAGCACTAATGCCGTAAAAGCATAAGAATATTAAAGAATTTGTTTTTTAGTCTCGTATTCACTGTTAGAGTAAACTCTTTATTCGAGGCATTCCTATAGAGAAGCGGTCGACGACTGAGCGCTCGATTCAGTCGATGTGATGAACGCCGAGTGGAAAGGTATCGGTTCTGAAACGGTTCAGCGTATGCGCCATCCGTGCCATCCGTATCAGTGCTGGAATTTAATAATAAAAAATATTCTATTATTATGTATTGGCAATCATAAATACATTTATTATACAATTGTTTTTTATATAACTTTGAAAATACCAATTCCTGTTTCATTACCTAATTTAATCATAATTGTAATTTAATAACTTTCCGGATTTTTAACATGAAGAGCCATTTTATTAGTTAATAAGAAAAAGCGCAGAAATATTAGAAACATCTAAACAATAATAATAACGATTTTTTGTTTGTCATTATTTTTTAAGAGCTTTATATATATTTTTAATATTTTTTGTAAATACTTTGAAAGCAATACTTCTCGTAATTACGTATTGACTACCGATTGAAAATCCAATTAAATTCCTTCTATCGCTCACTCTCTCCATCGCATTCAATATCTATAACAAAAATACCAATAAAATAGTGATAAAAAGCCAATTCTTTATACTTATTGTTTTATTTTATTTACCTTAATCTTTATACCAATTTGTGTCAAACTTTGTATTTGATTATAGAGTTGATTAAATAGTTTATACGTTTTCGTAATTTCATAGTTTATATCGGATGTAATCAAATTGAAGAGAAATAGCGATATAAGAGTCGTCGGAATGAAGACAATGAGTAGAAATCGCGTAAATATAAGCAGATTCTCGAAGAATAATAAATGTATCGCTAGAGTGGATAACGGTATTAAAGTATAGCAAAGAATGAAATAGACTTTTCTCCAAAATATATTGTGCTTTTCGATGTCCAGACACAGCTTATTGTGATCAATCAATACTTTACACAGAACATTTTGTTTTGAATAAATGCGAATCAATGTTTTGCTCGTAAATGTTTGAAAGATTTTCGTAAAACTTTTGATTCGATATTTCATAAAATAGCAAACAATGAGATAATAGAAAACGCTTAGAGATGTGACGGGAAAGTAGACCCAAAATAGGATTTCGTATAGAATGCCACTAATGATGCCAAACAGTATTGAATGAAATTCGTTGAAATGCTTAATAATTGTCGCAATTATAACGAATACACTGAATAAAAACGTCATATTCATGCCAAACAACTTCAAGAGGAGAATGCGTTTGACTTTTTTGCAGTACATTCGGGTCGCGAACGGATCGCACAAATCGATTGACTCGAAGCTTATGTAGCCATTGATTGCAGCGATTATTTCGAACCATTTATAATTATTCTTGTCACTTGTATTCAAAATAATTATTAAGAGCAAACTTATTGTCAAACACAACAAACTCATCAAGTAAAAAAACTCCTTGATACCGCCCCAGTGCTGAAACGTGTCAAAATAGTAGTTGGCTAAGTTTTGATCCGATTCCGATACGTATAAATAGATTACGGTTCGCAATATTGTCAATATGTTTAATGCGATTACTGTTAATACTTTGCATTTTTGACGTTTAAACTGTTTGTTTGTCACTGGTTTGCCGTTTATGTCGAATCTGTAAAATATCCAATACTTGTAGAGCGGAAGCTCGATATCGGTTCGTTTGAAATGATCCATAATATTCGGATTTTTGCCAAGTTTATTCTTCTGTTATAAATTTTAAGTAAAATCGCATTATTTTAATAATTACCAATTTAAATTTTTGTTATTTTTTATTATTGTTTTCAACAGAAATAATCGCAAATAAAAAGTTCTAGCAAGAGCAATTTTTAAAATAGGGCTACTTCTCTACCTTATAGTCATAATTAGTAAACCAATTCTTAACAGATGAATGAGTAAACTATCGTATGTTTAAAATATTAATTTTATTTATAAACATTGCAAACTTTAGCCACAACTAGTAACTTAAACCATTAATCATTATTTATTTATTAATGGTTATTTATTTATATTAATAATTATTAACTAAAAACTTGAGATATTTTGTTAATTTAGTTGATATTTTTTATTGGTCATATAAGACATGTCCTAAACTTGCAAACTGTTATTAACTCTCGACAGAAATAGCAAGGTAACAATGAAGTGGTTACATTGAAACAAAGAATAAAACAGAGTTTAAAGTCAAACAATGAATCTATTTTTTTTTGTATTTTTTGTATTGCTTGCCAACGGATAATTAATTATATTGTTTAAACTTTTATATTTTTAATATAGTTATCTATTTTTACAGCATAAAAACATAATTTTATTTATATTTATGTGAAATTCATGTACTTTTATATAAAACAATATTTTATTTTAAAAATAAAAATAACAGAGATATTATTAATCAAAATATTTGTATGATATTATATTAACTGAAATGTCAAAACAATAAAGAAATAAAATACATTCTTGGTATAAATGTATTTGCTTTAATTAATTCTGTTTTATAAATAGAAATTTGCAGAAATTTAGTTCATTACCAAAATTAATTTGATTTCTATTATAAATATAACGAATTTGTAGACATTTTTGTGTTTAATTACAAAATTTCATTGAACATAAAATTTAATTTTGCTTAATTAAAATTCTATAATAGTACTATGTATTTAACATTATATTAAACACATTTTTAATATCAATTTTACACTTTAATGCGTCTATGTAATTTAAAAATTACAATTAAGCTTGCTAAAATACAAATGCACTGCACTGAATTTGTGAAAATAAAAACAAACCAAACAGATAAAATAATTCAATCCAAATTCAAAATTAAAATTTTAATATTATTTTAAAATAATTTATTTAATAATTATTTATTAGGTTAGCTTAAGACTATTGCAAAATTATGCTTTAATATGTTAGTTAATAAAACAAAGGGTTAACTTAAATGCTTATACTATAATATTTTTAAATGTTGGTATTATTTTTGTTAATTATTATTTTTTAATATTAAACAAAATTTTAGAAAAATTTAATTAAATTTTTAAAATTTTTAACCAGCTTAATCCTAAAACTAATAAAACTAAATATTTAATTTTGAAAATTATCAAATTTCACAAAATATTTTAGTTTTTACTATGAAGATATTTTAAAGTAATATTAAATTTTTCGTGCATTAATTTTTTTTAATTATTTTAGTAAAAATTGAAATTAACATAATTTATCTTAATATAAAAATAAATTTACATTGGGCAGTTGTGCGCAATTACTTCAAGTGCACATCAAAAATATCTATTTTATAAAACTAAATAATAATAAATTATTTGAAGTTTTGGATAAAAACAAATAAATTTTCTAAAAAACATAGAATACATGACATAATGACAATTAAGTTATAATTAATGCAATATTTGTTTGCAATTAATTAGCATTTTTTAGTTATTCAAAATATGTAAATACTAAAAATTTAGTCATCCAAAATAAATTTCTGGTTTATGTTTCTTACAGTACTATTTAACAATGTAAATGGTAAAATCATTTTTAACTTCGAGTTTATTTCTTTAACTATAGCTTTAGTCATATGTTTATCAAGTTTTTATTTGTAAATTTTGTTTTTATGTTATCCATTAATTTACACTTTTGTAATTTTATTTAATTATATATTTTTAGACTTTCTATTAATAAGTTTTTAGAAAATTAAATATAATAACATAATTGCAAATTATAGTAATTAAGAACATTTTGAAAATTATATTCAAGCGCTGTATTTACATTTCTGCGAAATTACATGAACTTAATAGTACCATACTACTCTATATTCTTTTCAAGCTGAGGCAAGACCTAGAGGTATATAAACTTCTAATAAACATGGTACAGTTGTCGTGTTTTATTGGTTTAGTCAAAAGTGTTTTGTGTAGACTCTTAGCGCAATTCAAGATCTGTTGAAAAGCCAATAAAAGTAATAAACAAATATCTAAATCCCATTAGACTTTAGCTTTAATTGCATTTTTAAAAACGCGAAAATTCAGAAATGCTCTTGATAAATAATCAGCTCATAAGTTCAACAGTTGAGCACATTACTGTAAATTTAACATACTAACTTGTAAGTTAAGTTACTAAGTTAATAATATATATAACAAAACTAAACGTTTGTTATAATTTTGCCATGAAACTTTTAATATTTTTTATTATTATAGTAATGGAATTTAAATGTTGTCATAAATAACTAATATACAGTATATCTTGTATTCTTTGAACTAGAATGCCGTGTTATGGTGTAACTTTGAAATTATACAGTGCAATCGAGGAAATTCATATAATTTAGCATGTGCTAAGCTTCTAAGGCTTAGGAACTAAGCCAATAAAATACTTGAAACTAAATTACAATATACTTTAGACAAAGACCGGATTAGATTCACGTTATATACATTTGCTTTTTATTATTAAAAACATATTACGTCTTATTGTAAATGTTTAATTTTAGAAAAAATACTAGGAAGATTAAGTTAGCTCAGTGAGAAAATGAAACATTATATTTTCTCTTAAAACATTTTGTTAATATTCATCTAATAAATTATTAATATAAACTTAAAAGCAATTTTTGTACATCGCTGTAGTAAGTATATATGATAGTTTACTGTAATTGTAGTATACCGTAGTACTGTATACTGTAGTAATTAGATGTAACCTATGTAAAATTATTTATTAACTTAATTAAACAAGTTATCAATGAATTGCAAAATAATCTTACTTGCTGATTCAGTGTTTTTATTTCAGGATTTTTATTATTAATTAACAATTTGAATTAAGTTATATTTAAAATAATTTTGAATTTTTCATACAAGTTTATATTCGCGAGTAGTTGATTAGATAAAACTGTTTAAATTTATTTAATCCTGTTCTAGGATTAAATTTTATATTATGCTACACATGTAAATTAATTTGATCTAAAATTTATTACAATAACTATTAATTAATTAATTAATTTAATTTATAAAAATATTATTTATAAAATTTAAATTCAATAATATTTATTCCAAAATCCATCGCAAGTTTTTTCAAATAAATTATCGAAAATGTGTTTCTTATTATTTGGATTAATATCTTTCACTTTTGTAGTGTAATTTTTGCCAGTATTCAAAATAAATTGTGGCCAATCAGAGTCCGGATTACTTAATAACAAGATAGAATTTATAATTATTAGTAAATACAGAAAATTCAAGTCACAAAAAATACCCATATTTGGCAAAATGAGTCCACATTCGTAGCACATCTACACTGAAATTAATGTCTAATTTGGTATAAGATTGCGGATAAAGAAGTGGTAAACCGAAGACAAAGTCGATATCAGATCCATGACATATACCCATTGTCTGCTCATCGCATGCGACCAACTCTTTGACGTGAGAGCTCTGGTACGACCACTCGAAGAAGTAGACATTGGATTCGCGCGAATTGCGGGCGAATTGTTTGGCAAACTGATAGGTCGGGCATTTGATGAGTATATCGCCGACAAACTCATAGAACGCCCACTTCTGGCCATTGAAGTCTTCCGCCGATATGTTCGCGAATATAAAGTCCGTCGCGTTTTTCACTTCACTTTCTTCTGTTATACCGAACATATTGAGCCAAAATACAGTGTAGTGTACAAAATCATCCATGGTAAAGTTTAAACGAACTACCGGTGCGGAAAATAGCGAGCCTTCGTCTCTGGTTGTGCCGGCTATTAGATCAACATCTAATTTACAATTATATAATGTATTTAGTTACAAACTTAAATTTATCTTGTATAAAATTATTTTAAAGCATTTTAAGCATAAATGTTTATTTCATTATGTTTAAATTTAATGCCAATATTATAGAATAAAACCTTTATTAAAATTGTGTCAATACTGAAATTATCTAAATTACTATCCTGATAGCATAGGTACATACAATAAATTTATAATTTTAATTGTTTTATGATGTTTAAATTTACTATAAATAAAATACAAACCTTTATTAAACTTGTGTTCAATGAAAGCATTTCGTGGAGATAGTGGTAAAAATTGAGTTCCAATAACGGGATATGTAGTGACACTGTAGACGGTTTTCTGGAAGTACTTGACGTCGACGGCACGCAAACAGTCCAACCAATCCGTATCGACCGAACAGTTCATACTTATCGCCAACTTCTTCGCCTCATTCAGAGCCACTGTCTTATCAGTCAATTGGTTCTGTGTATTGAACAAAACGGATCCGCTTTCCATAATCGCTCTCTTGAAGAGGCCCTTCGATAGCGGCGACACGACGTGCGCCGATACGGACCAACTGCCGGCGCTCTCACCGAATATAGTAATCATGTCTTTATTGCCGCCAAACCTATGAATATTGCTTTTAATCTAAAAATACGAATAAATAAATTGTTTATATTATACAGAAATTATGGATATAAATGGAGAAATTAATCATGTTTAATATTCACTCTTACTATAACTTATATCATTTGCAATTAATTTACCATTAATTCTAATCTATTAACTTCGAACATATCAATTTATAGCCATAATAGCTAACCATAAATATTATAACAAATATTAAACAAGATAGATTATTTTAGTTTATATATGTCTATATACGAACCCATTGCAAAGCGAGCACCTGGTCATGGAAGCCGGCATCTCCCGGCGCCGAGTCTTGGCCGGCATATAGGAAACCAAACGGTCCTAATCTGTAATTGATTGCAACCAACACGACGTCGTGTGCGGCCAACGCCGACCCGTTATACGTAAACCCAATGCTGTTGTTCTGGAAAATCGAGCCAATACTGAGACCTCCGCCGTATATCCAGACCATCACTGGCCGCAGATCTGAAGCTTTGATGCGCTTCTCGACGCTTGTCGTCCAGATGTTGAGGAACAGACAATCTTCGCTTTGGCTCAGGTTTGCGATCATGTGATACATGACCGTCATATTGGGCTGAATGCACGAGTACTTCGCTTTTGTCGCATCGATTATACCCTTAAAAGCAATTTTACATGTTAGAATTTAAAATGTTATAGTTTAATGTAAATATATTTAATTACTTTAATAGGTCTTCGAATCGGTTCCGTTTTGGCGAACCGTCGTCTGCCTATCGGCGGCTCTGCGTAAGGAATCCCCAAAAATTGGTTTACCGTTTGGTTCAACACTTGCAGTGTCTGTCCTCTCACTACTCCGGAACTGGTCTTCACGTCAACTGTATTACCGAAACTTAGTTCAATGCAAACATTTAGACTTAAACTAAATAATAAAATATAGTTTTTATTTAATAACATTTTGTTTAAACACTTTTAAATGATTTATTATAATATTTTCCAACAATTTTTACAATATGATTCGATTTGCAAACATGTCATGCTATTTATATAAATATTAAAAACAAAGTAGCAAAATCTAATCGTCATTATTGTTATTAATGATTAATCTATTATGCAATTAAAGGTCTAATTAATCAATAATCCTTTATTTCAGATAATGTGGTAAGCATAATTTATGAGTTTAATTATAAATGAAAGTAAATAGATTCTTTTAACTACTTTATACAGTATATCCGTGTAATTTCATAATAGCTCTTGTTTAAAGTATGCATAAATATAAACACATTTTATTTAGAAACTATCAATATAAATTTGCTTTAAAATATATTATATAATTTTTAAAATACAAAATAGTGTAGATAACAGTACAAAACAACGAAATCCCGAAACAAACAATAAAAAGTTTGTTTGAAACCTAAAAGCGATAAAAAGTTCGTTTTTATCGTTGAATCACTCTCGTGACAAGAAATATACTTGCTGCTAATACATCTTGCATACGTCAAATGCAAAGACAAGTTGGACTTTTCTAAATAAAACTATTATTAATAGAATATCAAGTGCTGTGATTAATTTGCCATGTCATATCAAATATCGCGATATAAGAAACTTGGTAAATAATTTCAAGCATTTTCTCGTCAAATGCAGTCACTTTTGTCAGAATATTTGACCTAAAAACGCATATTTATAAACTTGATAATTATGTTTTGTTTTAACTCTAATCAAGTAATCTGTATTAATTATTTTACAATTTTTTATACACTTATTTGCAATCCATAATAAAATCATATTCAGAGAGTTTTTTCTCGGCCGTTTTCCATTTTTAAGCTTGCTAATAGTTTTATTTTTTGTATCTGAGTAAAGTTTT
>JAQIXC010002334.1:0-11232 GCA_034697605.1 Metabelba pulverosa
AGGTGAAAATTTCAGTGAAATTTTGCGAAAATTTCAGGTGAAACGTTCCCAAAATTTCACTACTAACAACCCTAACTGTAATCCTATTTCTAATTTATCATGTTTAAAACATATTTACATAATTTACATGTCAAGCAATAGTGGATTTTACAAATTTTGTCGCAAACATATCAATCGAAAGCATTTAAAATCTGGATTGCTCTTTTGCAACTTTATCTCAAAATGCGCCTTGCTATCTTATATTTTCAATTTAATAAAAAAAGTCTTTAATAGTTTTATCTTAAAAAGTAGCATGTAAATGCAAACATCAACAAAACTTTCAAAATATAATTTCAATATATCAATAACAAAATGTTTATTTAAACTGAAATCAAATGAACACTTTTTGTAGATTTTCAATGTTTTTATTAAACTTTTCATTCATTTGCATCAATACTATTGATAATACAATTAATCGATCAAAACATTAAAGCGTTTCGTATTGTATAGTCAGTACTGCAAGCGTTTCATTAGAAACAACAAAAACTTTTGCCAAAATATGAGCAAAAATTTACCAAATCTTCACTTTTTAAACGGTTTAAAAGTTTGATTAAAATATCATTTCAAATAAAAGCAAAAATCATAACAATTTAAATAAACTCTTTCTTAGAAAAGAAGAAAATGGGAGAAATGTGTTTATATACCTGGGTAACTCAATAGTTTCGCTAAAATACTGTATAATTATTCTTAATTACTGTATATATTAATCGTAAAAAGTTTGTTCGCATTTAATATTACAATCGAATTGATTGAGACGTAAAATGTTTGCCTCAACTCATAGCAAAAGCTCTATAAAAGCGTTTTTGTCTAAAGGAGTGTAAAATTTTGTGTTTATATCGTTTATAAATCAATCAAAAGATTGTAGATATTGTTGAAAGTCATCGATAAAAAGATTGCAATGAATGGCATTAAATGTGAAACAAATATTGCAAATAGTATTGAAAGGCTTTTCTCGTTATATAATCGGTTTTACTCTCCGAAACATTTAATTAATTTATTAATTAATTGCGAAACGGATTTAAGTTCGTTAGCGACTAAACAGTGCTTTCGCTGCACTGATTGGCAAATATGTCGACTTAAGGCGCAGTTATCTCTTGAACTCGTTTGGCGTTACAGTTTCGGCACAGGATGTGGTCGTCGAGTGGGAAGCATCCGCGACCCTCCGCTTCCGACGACAGCAACAGTTCGCAGTCCTGACAGACGGAGACGAAGACAAGAGTTATATAAGAGTCAGAAAATAGTTTTGCATTCAATCAATCATTTAGTGCTTTGATGGCGAATATGGAAATATTTTGTGTGAAAACAATCACTAATTTAGTGAATACTTAATACATTGTTCTGCAAATCAATCGATGGGTTTGCAAACATTGCATTAATTGAATTAAAAGTTTTGTTTCAATCAATTACTCGAACAAGAGTTTCGCTGATCATTGAGAAAGTGAGTGAAAGGGAAGGCATAACCAAAAACAGAATTAAGAGAATGACTGCGAGTTTTGCAATAATTGCTTATTATTTAAGACTTGAAGAGTCGAAAAGTTTTGGAATAAATAAATTAATCATTTGAAGTGACATTAGAGATAAGAAACGACAAAAACTATATTATTGTTGGCTTCGACTACAGGTTTGCTTAATCTGGCGCTCATTCAACCACTACTACGAGAATATGTGACTCATTCTGCAATCAAATCGAATAAATAACTCGAGGATTAAGAATATGTCACTCGAACTGAGCTAAACAACACTATATCGTCGAGAATATCGCAATTCGTCGCTAATTTCACTTTTTGGCCCAAAATTATAAATTATTTTTTACTTAAATTAAAAGTTCTATTTATGCAAACATTTCTAATTAATTCGAAACAAAAATGTAATTTAATCTTAAGCCAAATTAGACGCGAATAGGAAACAAACGATCGACTTGTTGTTAAATTTAACCTTGCTAACTTCGTCTAGGCATAGACGGGTTCTTTAATTAACTCTATGAAATCATTTGTCTAATAGTGAAATGATAAAATAAACTTAGACTCGAACTAAAATAAACTATAGACTGCATAAAACTGATCGCTCGACTCGAATCGGATGTATTAATTAAAACTAGAAATTGGAAACAAATTTGGGAAAAGTGATGGCATTTGCGATCAATTTATGACAACTGCGATGTAGAACAAGTGGCGAACAATTTCGACAAATGTAGAGCAAAGCTAAGCAGCAGCAGACGTGGTACTGGTGCGCACTTCGCGCGCAGCCATCTTTTCGGATCAGATTTCACTCAATTATTAATAGCCTTTTCGTGAAAACAAGTAAAATACCAAAACTCAAAGTAAACACTAATTCACTAATAGAGCTCTAAATAGTGTTTAGTGTTTAGACTTCAAAAAACTATAATCACTGATAGTTATGGAAAACATTTTCTTACTTCGCATTTGTAACAACTGACGTGAAAACTACGGTCCAGTGCGACGACGCGCACGGTTTCGGTCTTTCCCGGCTCCGGGACTATCGGTTCCCTACAGACACAACAACGCGGCGCGAATTTTCTGCAATACAAACCGATTTGTTAATCAATTATTAGATCGAATCGAGAGTGAAATGAAGGAAATGCGAGGAATGCCTAACAACTCACTTATGGAAGTCGTCGATGCAGTGAATTTGATTCGTCGCGTCGACAGTGAAAGGGATTCCATCTAAACATTTGTGACAAACAACACAAGTGAAACAGTTCGGGTGATACGGCTTTCCGGTGGCGCGCAGTATGCGGTCGAGGATCGGCTTCTCGCAGACGCAGCACTTCTCCAGTGTATTCTGTTTGACCGCAAATTCAGTGCGAATTCTCCAATCAATACATAATTTCAAACCGTTTTCTATAAACAATTCAAACCAAATAGTCTTCTTCGCAGTAGGGCTTTCCGTCCATCGCGTAGAACGGCTTTCCTCTCAATTCGGTGTCTGAAAAGTCAAAGTAAACCTACTGTTAGGCCTACATACTGTGTGATCTGTCAATCGGGACAGTTACATTGTATTTACATGCTAAAACAATCGTATCTATATTTAGAATAAGTCAAATTTCAAACTAATATTTTGTTTTAGTGTTGACTTAAAATGCATATAAGAATAGAAGTGAAGAACAGATGTAATACTCACGACATATATGACACGTAAAGCACTGGATGTGGTAAACCTTCTCCATTGCCGTACAACCACTGCCTTCGCCCAACACCTTCTCATTGCACTTATGGCACATACCTTACAAACAGACAATTCGTAAATGAGTTAAATCAACGAAAAGCGCAATTAAAGCGAAACTATTGAAACTAATAAGAGATGAGACCAAAGGTCACCTATAATCGGTGATTCTCCTCCTGAAGACATGGAAGCAATTGAGGAAAAGCAAAGTGTTTTAGAGTTAAGATATGTTTGGTTTTACGACAAAAGGTGCAGTGAATGAGAAAAAAGTTGCTGTGAATTACGATTCGAATCAAATCAAAGACAATACGAATGCGAATGCGAGACAACGATAGGTCGCTTGGAATGCAATCATTTGCAGAGATTTTGTTTGACTTTTATTTATAGTTTTAGCACTGAATACAGTTGTTATGAAATCGAGAGTAAGGCTAAGACCGAAGCAGTCCTGTAGTCCTTTACACGCGATATATCATATCAGCGCTGAGGCTGTCGTCAGTTCGAGTGACACAACTCAATGACATATCAAAAGATAATTGCTTTCAAAGCTTTTGTATCAATACTCAGGTATTTATAATATGTATTAAAACGAAATTCCAGTCCTTTCGACATATAATCATATAATACCAGTAGTCGACTGTCTTTACAGTACTTCGCGATAAGTATTGCTAAAACTTATATCGGTTTTAGTGTCACTACAACTGAGATGTTGTAAATGTCGTAAACATATCAAACGAATTGAAATTGTGATCAAAAGCACAATTTGTTCGTTCGGTTCGTTTGGTTGAATAGAACGCAAATTCAAAGCAATTGAAGGCAAAGACTCACCAAAAAAGTCTGGATCTGAAGAGTTTTCCATACTTTGCACCAATAGGTTAGTCAAGTGGTCGACTTCGGCCTCCTTTCCGATCGAAGTTCTACTCAAGGGATTGGCAGAGACTGCAGATCGAGAGCGACTGTTCGGCGGATAATATCCGGCAGAATATAGTGAAGACAAACCACTGGCAGTGCTATACGTCGATCGGTTTGACAGTTGGCTCGAAGGCCGAGGAGTTATTGGTTCGTATATGGAGTTCGTGTCGTATGTACTCTAATGACACAAAACAGTAAAAAGTCGAGTATTTTAGATACAAAACGTGAAAACAAACTAAATATAAGGTTCGAAGACAAGACTGCGTCGATTCCGGACTCCGGAGTCTATTCGTTGTGGTGTCGGAACCGCTCGAGTGGTACAGTAGTGAAGCTGTAGGAGCTGTGGGAGCGGTAGGTGTTTTCGAATACATTTTCAAAACTATTTTTTCTATCTGTGCTAAACGGGCGGTCGCTTTCCACACGAGCCGAACCGTCTATTTTAGGCAACAAAAAGTGGTGAAACTGTGGCAAAGGCTGTATATCTGGGATATCATCCGTCATATCATTCTAACCTTGATTTTCAACACTTACTAAATGTTTAGTTTGTTTTTTGTCACAAAAACTACTTAACTCTAACTCGAGATTCCGTTCGCAAACATCGCTAACATTACTATCAATTCGAGTCTAAGACTTATCCGAAGTGTCCTTAAGTTTTAACTCCATTTCCACTAATCGACTCAATATAATAGCTATATATTAGTCAATAGATTACAATATAGTGCCTCTAATCAGACGTAAACTACTCGTAAACTAAACTCCAATAACTCGGACGACCAGTCGGTTCGTAACCGAAATCAATAAACGCTTCACTCAGTGTTCGCTCGTTTCCATCTATGCATACCTTTCCATATTTGGACGACAAGTCCCTAAGCGATGACTCGTTCATATTGGCCACAAGTCGCCCGCAATTCACGACAACAACAACTAATCCAAATCGTTAACTACACTCCACTACACTGATTCAATTGTCAAATCAATTCAATATCAATGCAATTAATTTCATAAACAAATGGCTTTTGATTGCTATGTCTTCACAGCTTTCACTCTTATGTTATGACAAGAGGTGAGAGGTGTGGCCAAACACAGCGGTAGCGCTCTCTAGTGACCAGATTCACACCTAATTGGGAGAGAGAGAGAGAGAGAGAGAGAGAGAGAGAGATAGAGAGAGAGAGTTGGGAGAAGAGGAGTAAAGGGAGAAAAAAGTTTGTAATAATGTTAGTGAAAGCGAACAAAAACGCAGAGACAGGAAGAGATTGTACGACACTTTGATGCCGAACTGCATTAAATGAATCAGTCTACTTTATTATAACTTAATCTTTTTTCTTCATTGTTTTATCATATCCGGCATTTAATATCGATTTGAAATGAATCTACCTTGCATAAATTAATGCAATTTCATTTTTCTAATTAAAGGATTGTGAACCTAAAATGTCATCCCTTGTAAAATATGCATGCTTTTTACTTGATTTGCTAAGCTAGTTACTTAATTCTTGTTGTATTTAAAATTATGAAAGTTACTTTGAACTAACCTCCAATATGTAGTTTCTGAGAAATAGCCAGAAAATTCTTTAGTTGCAATAATAACTATACTGTGTATTTAATAAGATATATACTGTTACTATAGCGCGCGTGTGAAGGCATCTAAAAACGTTAATGACAGAATATTTGTCACTTTGAAAAATTATCATTCATAAATATACTGCTATACTAATTCGTATTAAGTTTTAACTATTTTTGTATTCATAGCTGTTATCATTAAAATTAGAATGTTTTTAAACACGCTAAGCGCTAATTACACTAATTTAGATTATTGTGTCAAGAATATTTGTTTACTTCATATAATATTTGTATTTTGAAATTATTTAAAACTATTATTATAAACGAAATAAGTGTTTAGTTTAATTGAAATTAAAATTAATTTATTCATTTCGATGATATGGTTGATAATACACTAATTAATTACACTTCTAAAGCATTTTTAATTAAAAAAGTTTTTATTTGTTTTGTTTGAAATATAATTTTGGTTTTGATCGCTACGTCTTTTCTTATGAAAGTTAGTGAATATATCAATATATTTCTCACATTTTGTTCAATTGTTTTTCAATATATTTTATTCATTTAAATAATAAAATTTATTCATTAATTCTTATTAATGTAAAACATTTATTATTCGAGACATTCCTTTAAAATCTTATTATTATCACAATTTTTTAAATATAATTTTGATTTTTAAAAAATTAGTTATTATACACATTATACTCAATGCCTTCGTTTATTAAATTCAATTCACGTTTACCACTAAATACAGAATAAATTAAACAATTGTTTAAAATATTCCGAAATAGCAGTTAAAAAGTCAGTGAATATTAGAAAAACTTTAATAAGGAAAGAAGTAGCGGTTTATCTCTTTTATACTGTATAAGTTATAATAATGTTGTATGTCTTAACATAAGTTTAATTAAAAATTTTCAATTCTTTTCTCACATATTGTATGATTAAAACAATTAGGAAATAAAAAACAATTTTCATGGTTTGCAACAAAGTTTTACAGATATAATGAAATTCATATAACTTTCTAATACCTGTAGACAACAAAAGTTTTTCTTAATTTACGATTAATTCATAATATAGTCAACGGCTTAGAAGTGCATAACTATTGAGAATTTGATGACCAAATAATTGGATGCTATGACTTGAAAATTCAATACAGAATTAAGAAATAGATTCGAATTTGTTTTGTTTTGTTTAAATTTAACAATTTTTGTATAATATTGTTGTTTTTGTGCTACTATTAAACGGCAGTTATGTTTGCTTAAGGCCTATCGAATTCATGCTTTTCTCACAATTTTGGCCACAATATCGATGCTAATTCGAAATTAGAAATACCAAACAATTAATTTATACTGTTTAAACCCCTTTTCAATGTAAAAAATTGTTTCTCACAATTAAATCATTCGCATTTGTGTCTCTCAACAAAATGTTTTTAATTCGCATTGAAGTAGTATTGAAGCAATTGAAGTAAATTTGATCTAATAATAGCATAACTTTATTTCATAACTTGGATTGCGTTTAGAATATAAAAACATTTTCTCGACTTTTAACTAATAATAAATTTGAAAAATGCAAAACAATTGTTTGCAGTTTAGAATTGTGATCCAAAATTTGTTTAATACTCATATTAACATTAAAACGTCTATTGTTTGTCATTAAATAGCAATAATTTAAAATTAAAATACTTGATATTTAAAACAAAAATTCGTACATCTATTGCAAAACTGATTATATAAATTGAAAAATTAATCTGTAATATATTTTGCCTTGAGAAAATATATTTACAATGAATATACTTTAATATTTAATAGAATTTGAAGTTTTGTTTAACAAGTTTTGTTTTGCTTTGTCGATAGAAACGAATAACTTTAACAATAAATTAAAGTTAACTCTCAATAACAGTAATAACGGAATGTTTTTCCAAAAATAATCAATAGATTTGTTCGAAGCTTTGAATAGATTGTAAAGAATTATTACGAATAACAATAAGCGCTTTGATTCTCATTGAAGAGTCGGTTTCATTGATAATCCAAATGAATGGATAATTATTTACATAACTCCACAACACATGCAATACATTAATCATTCAAACCAACCAATAGTCGCAATTAGTCGCTTTGAAAGCTATCATCAAATTAGTACAGATCAAATTGTCGAACAAAATAGATTTGCCATCAAAAACAAAATTATAGCTATTTTGAGTGAACAAAACAGGACAAAACAAAAACTACACAGGTCATATCAATTCTGGAAACTTGACAATATTTCAAGAAAAACAAACTTTGCTTTTATTTGCGATGCGTTCTGGTTATCAGTTTTAGGATATTTTCTCAAAGATTTTCTCAAAGATTAGTCAGATTTTCAAAGCAATATCGATATAAATAATGCGATTTCGTGTCAGAACTGATACGACATTCAATACAATGCTTACGATGTTTGCAACGGAAAGCAAATGTAGAAAAATGCGAAAAATGCACGGCTTTTGAGAGAGAGTTAAAATGTACTTTAAAAGCGAAATCATGCAGAAAATTGAGGAACATTTGAGCTTTAATTCAATTAACAGTAATTATTAACAATTAAATATTTTTGTATATATTAATAATCTTTGTTTTGTGTGATTCGGAGCACCAATAGAATACTCGAATACTCGTCAGTAAATTCATAAACAAAACTCAATTCTCTAATCGATTTGTCAGAAATGCATTAGTTTTTCAATTGAAATAAATTTATTCCTAAATATCAATTTGTATGAATAGTTTTGAGAATTTGAGATCAATTATCAATTTATGGAATTTCAGACACGATTTGGCGCTTACTTTCTCGTCAATAGAAAAGGAATGAATTGTTTGAATGTTTTGGAAATATATGCATATCATTACAAACAGACCATTACATACAGCGATGGCTTAGTCTTCAGATTCAATACAATCCATACAATCTATACAATCCGTACAATGCATTCGAGGTCTTGACACGACTGGCCGTTTCGTTTGGCGGTGTTCTCGCAAACAGAGCCAAACACAACAGCTTTGATGAGGTATTGTCTGCAGAAGTACCGCTGATTGTGGTAATTGTGTGTATCTTCGGTAGAATAGACTACAGACTAACCGAATGCCTAACGAATGCCTTAAGCGCTAAACCGGAGCCAAACCGCAGCCAAAAGCCAAACCGAAGCCAATCTCTACTCAGAATTGATTTCAGACTAAGAGTCGACTAAATGTAGAATTGGATCATCAGATCAGCGCTGAGTCGTGAGTCAAACCTTGTGTCGGCACCGGTAGGTCAGAAGTAGCCGGGGTGTTCGGCGATGCAGTAGTAGTGGCCGTTGTAGATAATGCCCACTTCGCGCAAGACGTCGCCTCTGATGGTGGCCTTGATCACCCAGTTATGGCAGTCGGGGCTCTCCCTCTCCCGTTCCAGTTTGTCGATGTCGACGATCTTAGAGCTCAGGCGCTCTAATATCACTCCAATGTCTTTGATATTCAAATGCCGTTTCTGTTCGACGGACAGCTGGTCGACCAGCAGTAGGTAACGCTCGCACAGCTGCTCGTCGTCCCTCTCCGTCGTCTCGGTCTCCGAATCCGAGTTATTGTTATTCGAAATTTCGATTTTCGTCGGTTCGGTGTCCATAAACCTCACGTGACCTTTGGCTGCCGACGGCTTCTTCGGAATAGCACCCGTACTTCGGGCCATGTCTATGCTTTCGGCCGACGATGACATTCCGCTTAGTATTGGTATCGAACCAATGCCTTCCTGTACGGGCGATGTGGCGGCCGAGCGGTTCACCTGTAAGTGCGACAACATATGAGTTAGTGGTTCGGAGCAGAGGTGGTGTAGGCGGTGTAGGCCATACGCTGATCTGTCCGCCCCCTCTGTGCAGAGCGGCGCAGTGGAAGTCGCAGAGGGAGTGGTCGTGATCGAAGTCCGCCGCCGACGGACTCAGCTGTTCGATGCGTTCGAAGTCCTCGTCGTCGTCGTCCTCTTCGGAGAACGTCCGGAATGGCAGTGTTCGGGCACTGGGTCTCTGCTGGAGCCCATCGAGAGAGAGTTTGGCACGACTGGTGCTGGCAATGGTGCTGGCAGTTGAGCTGTAGGGGCGAGCGGTTGATGAGTATTGAGCGTCGGGTTGTGTCACCACTTCTACTCTCCACGACGACGGCTCGGCGTAGTCGGCGCCCCGACGGAAGCGGTCCCTCTGGTCCCACTGGAGCACTACCGTCACGTTGCCCTTGTCGTCCTTTATGCTCCAGGTGGGCGGTTGGTTCACCAGCTCCAGGGTCTTGAGTGCATCGCAGACTATGCGCGGAATTGCATTAATCGCTGCAATCAATCCAATCAAACCATTCAATCGGCGGTCGAATCAGCGATTCATGCAATACATCAAAACGTTTTCTAAGCATTTAGTCGACAGTTCTCTACTGTCTCTCGAATTCACTCGCAATCCCTCATTGCTCTCAGGGCTCACATCACAACTCACAGCACTGGTTAGTTATAGCAAGTTTATAAAATTGTACCCTGCTCAAACTATACACAAACGCAGACTAATTTTCTTGTTAGGTTCGAAATAAATTGGTTTTCAATAAGTTAAACTCATATTTGATAAATAGTATCTTAGTGTAAATATTAGAGTGGAAACAAATTGGCAAACGTTGACTAAAACTTATATAAATACAACATGTCATTTCATACATTTTACCTTGCCACTCTATTCTAATTTTATCAGTCTACAAATCACCAACCGTCTTTTCACTCACGTACCTATTTAGCTATGGGTGCTAGGGGCTAATAAGCAAAACAAAACTTTATTTGATATGGCGGTTTTTATCATGTTAAAGATTAGAAAAAATATAAAACAGTGGTTATTGAGTGTTGTTTGTTCCATGCTATAAATTGAGTTAGATAGAGCTTCCTAACTAGTTAATTTTTTGTGAGCAATTTGCATAATTCTAGTATAAATCTCTATGGGGGAATGGTAGTGTTAATAGAGCAATATTATTGATAAATTAGTGCAGCACCCAAATCCTTAATTTTTACATGTTACATTATTATTGTTAGTCAACTTGTAAAGAGTTGTATTTGGCCTCAAATATTACGAAGTTATCATGTATATTTTCTATTTGGTCTAACTGCGCCTGCACCAGTAACAAATTAAGCATTATTTACTCTGCAGGCTCCGTTATTAACATGATAAGTTGAAGACTTAAATTTTTCAAAGCATCTTTTAACTATTTGCAAAGTTACCATAGAATTAAATTATGTAACATGTAGTTTTAAGATATAATCTTATAATATTGCAATACTATTTTTTAAAAATTGACTTAATATAAAATTTGTCGTTTGTGCTATAACAACATGGTATATTTTTATCATTGTTATAAATTATATAAATTAGATACACTAATTTTTAAAATTAAATAAAAACATATATATATTTTATTAGAATTTAGATAGTATATTTATATAAATAATTACGTGTAATAGATATTTTAACGTTATTTATGGATGAGCTACCGTTCCCCTCTCTCAAGCTCCCCCCTCGCCGCCAATACA
>JAQIXC010002335.1:0-11232 GCA_034697605.1 Metabelba pulverosa
ACTTAATAACGGTTAAATAACTATAGTGTTATTAAACAAATATTCAAATCTTTTTAATAATAGCGCGCCAATTTGAGCTAGCTTACAAATGGAACATATTAGTAGATGGGGGTGCAATAGTGGAGTGTATACTACCATAAGAAATACATTGGGCTAGTGGATTGGCCGGCTGGTGTGCTTAGGGAGAGCATTGTAAAAATGCACATTTTTAGCGTTATATTAATAGCGCGCCAATATGAGATGACTTGCAAATGGAACACATTGGTGGACATGGTGCATTAGTGGAGGGTATATTGCCTTAGGATTAACATTGGGCTAGTGGATAGAACGGCTGGTGTGCTTAGGGTGAGCATTGTAAAAATGCTCATTTTTATTGTTATATTAATAGCGCGCCAATTTGAGATAGCTTACAAATGGAACACATTAGAGAATGGTATGCATTAGTGGAGGGTATACTGCCATAGGAAATGCATTGGGATAGTGGATTGGACGGCATCATCGAGCTAATATTGAGGATTCTACAACAATTAATATGTGGTATGGGAAGTTGCATTAAGAGGGCTTGGCTCAGCACTAATGATAATCTGAGTTAATGATGGGTGATTTTCAACAAGCTGATATTGAGGATGGTACAACAATTAATGTATGGTATGGGAAGTTGCATTAAAATGGCTTGGCTCAGCACTAATGGTAATCTGAGTTAATGATGGGTAACTTTCAACGAATTGATATTGAGAGTTGTACAACAATTAATGTATGGTATGGGAAGTTGCATTAAAATGGCTTGGCTTAGCACTAATGATAATCTAGGTTAATGATGGGTGACTTTCAACGACTTGATATTGAGGATAGTACAACAATTAATATGTGGTATGGGAAGTTGCATTAAGATGGCTTGGCTCAGCACTAATAATAATCTAGGTTAATTATATGTGACTTTCAACGAATTGATATTGAGGATAATACAACAATTAATGTGTGGCATGGGAATTTACATTAAGAGGGCTTTGCTAATCACTTATATTAATCTAGGTTAATAATGGGTGACTTTTAACGAATTGATATTGAGGATTGTACAACAATTAATATGTGGTACGTTGCATTATAATGGCTTGGCTCAGCACTTATATTAATCTAGGTTAATGATGGGTGACTATCAACGAATTGATATTGAGAGTTATACAACTTAATGTGTGGTGTGGCTGTGAACGAACTTACATTGAGGGCATGCAAGTAAGTTGTAAAAAGAAATTTCTGATATGAGTTATACAAAGTCGCATTAAGGTGGCACGGTTGGTTACTAACATTAATCTATGCTTATTATGAGGCGGATTTAACGGATGAGTGGTAAAATTTAATTAATCTTACAGTATATGCTCAATAAATAAATAAATGATTAAAACCAGCTACATATTATGGAATTTGTATCAAAGGTATTGAAGTCATACTGGGCAGTCTTGTTTAAATATATATAATCATAATAAATTGTTTCTATATATTTTTAAAATAAACTGTCACGTATATGGAATAGCAAGATTTTATATTGGTCTATTAAACTTTTGCATTTTTGAAATTATTCTATTTACTATAATTTAAATTTTTTTAAAAATAATAATGTAATTTCAATATGCAATAAAATGCTCTAAAATTAGTATATATTAATTAATTTTTAATGTTGCAATTAAAATTATCATTAATTTTAAAAGTAATTATATTTTTTTATAATTACAAAAACATAAATTTTTATAATTAAAAATATGTTAATTTAAATGATTAATAATAAAATATTAAATATTAACCAATGTATTTCAATGTTTTTATTGCAATATTTGTACATAAAAACATTTAAGATATTTTAAAAATTAAATTGATATAATTGCATTGCATAAGTAAATAATTTGTGATAAAAATTTATAAGTTTAAACTTAATAAATTATCTAATACTAAGTTTGTTAAATTGCATAAATTTATATTTTAATAATATTAGTCGATTATGGAACAAGTTAGATTTAATAAATTACAAACAAAGTTAATTATTTTTGTTCACCAACTAGTACGGAGTTATTTAAAATCGGCGTATTTTTGGCCCAACAAAATCTATCATTGTGGAAGTTTTACGGGCAAAAATCAAACAAGTAGTAAATTATTGGTAATTTTGCGAAATAAAGTATAAAAATTATATGCATGATGGATTTAAACGCCTGTTGAACAACATATATATATTTTAGGAATTAAATGGTTACTTGGTTAAAATTATTTACAAACTAATGTGTAGCTTTGGGCTTAATATAATGCGTAAATACGTTGCTGTTTACCAAGATTATATAAGTATTCAGGTATAATTTAAATGAGGATTATTAATGTACATTTATTTTGATTATTAACAAAACTGAAAGTATATAAATTTATTTAATAAATAAGCTAGCTATGTTAAAAATAGCACATTTTGTTGTTTGTTTTTTATTTGTTTTAAATATTTGTTTTTGCACTGCCTAATTGACATGAATAATTTTTTTTATACAAACTCATTGAATACAAACGTAATTTTATTGTAATATATTTATAAATAATAAGATTTATTATTCACAAATTATATATGTAAAAATTGTCATTATTCTCTGTTACTAATTATTATAATATGTTTATTTCAGAAAAATGAACTTCTATTAGAAGAAAAAGTACTAAATGTTGAAAGCACTTCGACTGCAATACAAATACCGGTTAAACAGATATTTATGATCGAAATCATGACTACGAAAGTACTTTTGAGAAACAATTCGTATTTTTCTATCTTTGCTATTTTTGATAATTGGGTAAGTACAATGCACGTTTTATTATATTATATATACAGTATATTTAATTATTTATTTCAATTAATTCTTATGATACACAATTGTAAATTAAACATAGCAGTTTAAAATTATATGCGGAATGTTTATGCAAAGTTATTTGGTTAATTAAAAATAATTTTATAACAGTTAAAATTTTTTATTTTATATTGAGACTAATAATTTATGATGCAAATATTTATAGATATGGATATCGTTATTGTTATTTATTACAATATACTCTATTTTGTTGCATATTTTAAGCAAACGTAAAAATAAATTTGGAAATTATCTGTTTAATATTTTAAAAACGGTTACAAATCAATCAATTAATGAACTAAATTCACTGTTTTCACTAAGTAATCAAAGTAAATTTACTATTTATGCAAATAACATATTAGTATTCATATGGATTCTAAGCGCAACTGTATTAACGCAATGTTTTCTAAGCCTATTATTGGGCATATATTCGACGCAAACGTATATTCCATTGATTGAGACATTGGATGATATCGTCGCCAACGATGAGCTGCGAATCGACGGCTCGTATGCGTTGAATGAATTGAATAAAACGAATGAATGGAATCAATACTATTATAAACGTTTAAAAAATAAATTTACTCTTGATGATTATTATTCCAATCGAAGAACTGTTCAATATATTCATTTTCATCCAAAATATGTAATTGATACATTATTAAAGAAAACTGTTGTATTTCGAAATACGAATTTAATGAAGAGTCTAAAAATATCTGTAATACCGATGTTTCCATCGCTTATCATCGTAATTGATAACAAATATTTATAACTCTATACCAGTTTTGCTATTGATAAACATCATCCATTTAGACAGATAATTATAGCAGGGTAATTATGAATACAATAAATTGAATTAATTATGTATACAATCAAGAACCGGGAATGTTTAAGTTACCCTAGATTTGCTAGAAAAATCACTAGAAATTTACTTCAAAAACTTTTAATTATTAAATAAAAGCATCTAGTTAACCCTTTTTGTAATTTTTATACAAATAGCACAAATAAATTATTCTCATTATGCACTTTAATAATTACTATATTTGTGAAATTAATAAAAGCGAACTTATCTCACTGCAAACTAAAACAAGCATTAATAACAAGAAACCAAAAATAATGTGAATATAAATATGCAAAGTTACAGTATCATCATACAGTTGATTGCTTTACTCATGCTTATAAAGTATGAACTTAGTAATCTTTTATATGTTATATTTCTACGTTATATTTTGTTGCTAGCTTCAATGTGTTAAAATTTGTGTTAATTATAGAGCGCCAATTTTGAAATAAACTTAAACTTATCCGGCTATTGTATACAATATAACACGATTTTAAACTTGCTAGATTATTAATTATATGATTTAAAATTTTGGTTTCATTGGGTTTTTATAATTTATATTTTATTATCAAGGTTAAATTCGTATATCAAAAGCGGTTTGTATGCATTCGAAAATTCATTGGAAGATTATAAAATTAGTATTTTTACAATAACGTTTAAACAACTCTTTATTACACATGAGAGTTTCAACAAATTACCTAGCTCACTAATAGATTTGTCCAGACATACAAACATTCAACTTATTGATTTAAGAAAGTGTTTTCGATATTGCTCCTGGGTTATTTGGTTACAATTTATGCACTAATTTTTGAAATTATTATTTAAAATGTATTTTGCAAGCTATTTTTACTGTACAAATAATTTTCGAGTTTATAACATGAAATCGAGATGTTTTAGCAAACACTTCGAACACTTAACGCGACTTCGCGTCGCTGTCGACACTGTCTATGAGTTTTCATTTTTGAGTTAAATATATCGATAGTTAAGACATTTAACGCATTTATTTATCAGTTTTCATAAATGTTTGCAAAATTATGTATTGGTTAGCGATTCGTTCTTCACAGACATTGACAAACATTTACCGAAATTAGAGTATTTGTCGATAAGTGAGGCCACCATAACGGCGAATGCATTGAATAGTCTGTCTTCGCATCGAAATCTGCGCTCAATTCTCGTCGAACGCAATGCGCGAGAAGTGAACGAATCGGCGCTTTCGCTCCGAAGACGCGAAACGATTGCTAAGAAATATATAAATGTTTCGATTCAAACATCAATTTGTTTAATATTAAACTTTAATTAAAGATTTTTAAATAAAAATAGACCATTTTACAATTTCAATTATTTTAATGTTTTATTGAAAAGTTATTTGTAATCAAATTTATAAATTAACTAATTTTCAAATAATTTGTGTATTTATTCATTAATGTATTAAATTTTATTAAAAATACTAAAACATTTACATGGTAATTTGTTTAGTTGTAATTTCGACATGTGTTTAGAGTATTTATTGTTTTTTAAATTATTTTGCAGGATATTTTATGTATACATTATAATATTTTGCACATTTTCCATAATAAAATATGTAAGAATATATAGAAAATATGGATTTTTTAAATATTTTTTTTTAAATAACTTTTATATTAATAATTAGATTAACTAAAATAAAACATTTAGTAATTTAATTAAAATTTAAATAAGTTTTAATTAAAGCTAATTATATTTATAAAATAATAACAATTAAATATATTGAAAATATAAGAATAATTATCTAACTTTTATAAAATATAACAAAAATTTATTTTTTTATATTACAAATACTGCCTATGAATAAAATTCTAATTTTTATTTTAATATTATAAATTAAAAAATATTTTACTTTTATTTAAAATGGCAGACCTAGAATTTAGCAAGCTAAAACATCGATTAACAAACTTTGCAATAGAATTACTAGAAGCTTATTTTTACGAAATTTCTATGAAATGGAACTCAATCTATAACTGTACTAGGTTAATTGATCAAAATATGACAAGTAATAACATTTTAATTATATTACGTTTAAATGTAAGTAATAATTTTGTTTATATAAAATTATGCATTTTAATTAATAATTTCATTTATAATATTGTCTTAATATTTATAGAACTTTAACGGATTTCTGCTAAATTTGTTTAATAAACTAATGTGTAGATTAAAATTCAGCATCATGTTTAATAGAATCAATGCAAATATAAATAATATAATAATAAATGTCAGTAATAAATATTTTTTAGCAATTTATTTTTAAATATTATTAATCATGAATTTATATATTAGAAAAATGAATTGCTATTAGAAGAGAGGCTTTTAGACATTGAAAGCATTTCGACAACAATTCAAATACCAATTAAACAAATATTTGGAATTGAAATGATGACTACGAAAGTGCTGCTAAAAAATGTCGCAAATATTTCTATTGCTAGTATATTTGACAACATGGTATTTATACATAGTAGTTATTATATATTTATGAATTATATTTTACTGTTTAGTATAATTATACATTTATTTACAGACATGGTATTTGCTATTATTATTTATTATAGTAAACTGTATTTTATGGCATATATTAAATAAAAATTATAATACACTAGCTAAAAATATCATGATAATTATTACAACTTTAACAGAGCAATCAATTAATTTGTTTGAAAAATTTATCAATGCAAATACAGTCAGTACCAAATTGTCAATAGTTATATGGATTTTTAGCGCAAGTATATTAACAAAATGCTATTTAAGCCTATTATTGGGCATATATTCGACGCAAACGTATATTCCATTGATTGAGACATTGGATGATATCGTCGCCAACGATGAGCTGCGAATCGACGGATTCGATGCAATGCGTGAATTGAATAAACCGTTTCAATGGAATCAACATTACTATCAGAAACTAAAAAATAGGATTTATTCTTATAATAGAAGATATGAAATATTTGGCATAGACCCGAAAAATTATCTTGATGTTTTTAATGGAAAGTTGATTCTATTTAGAAACACAATTACAATGAAACTTATTAAAGCATATTACATGCCAACTTTTTCCTCCATTCTTATTGTGAGAAACAAATATTTGCAATCGTTTACTAGTTATGCCATCGATAAAAAGTTTCGGTTTTATAAAGAAATTGTATCTGGGTAATTATAAGTGACATAATATTTAAGTTTAGAGTATTATGTAAAAATAATTTTTACTTGTTAAATTTAAAGATTACAATTATACACCGAAAGCGGCTTTTATGCGTTTGAAAAGCACATCAATGATTTTGTTCAGAATATATTTGGCAAAATTGTCAAGTATTCGTTGGAAAAATTACCACCCATTCAAATAATGCAAGCTAGTATAATTGATCCACCTAAACATTATAATCTTATCTTAGATGATTTATTTAAAAAAGTTTTTATTTTGTTAATTTATGGACTATTTATATCATTGACTATATTATTCATTGAGATTCTATATAAATGTATTTTTGCAATAGTATTGATTTGCGCATTTACCAAGATATTTTATTTATAAAGACTGATTTACTCAATATATATTTAATTCATATTTGTAAGTGCTAAATAAATATGTTACATATTACAGTAAACATTTTTAAACATTATCATATTACAACGATAAAATATATTGATTCTTAAGAGTTTGTGAGCACTTCTCGCTTATCAAAACCGTCGGCGCATTCGGTGTTTCGGGAAATACAGACGAATCGCAAACTCGAAGATTGCGGACAGTCTTCACGCGCAGCGACGGATCGACCACAACATCCGTCCTATTAATGGCACCCATACGACGACTACCCTATACTGAGTGTTGCAAAGACCCGATTAGCGCACAAAACAACGGATATAGTCTCGACACTAATGTATGTAGCGATGAGCACAGGGAAGACAGCCGCCGACTGCGACAATTACAATTAGAGTTAATTTTTGGGCAAAAGTGGTTGTTATAGTTTTGCCACTCTTTGTCGACATGCTAATAAACATACGATGAAAATAAAACTTTAAGCCACGCCTTTTTTTAGGCTAATGTGTATTAATATTTGTAGTGTAGAAATTAGTCTTAAAGCGTTAACCCTTACTAAATATAATTGTGCACCAATTTTAAGTTTTGTTCTAATTATAGATTGGATATTACGTCCAAAAACTTAAAATTAGCAAGCAAAAATGGCTTATACATGTTTGCATTTGATATATACTTGTATTTGTGATTCTAAATAATTATTTTATTAATGATATGTTTTCTAATAATTATTTAAATATCAACATTAATTAAATATAATTTATGAAAATTTATGCTGGCAATTAAATTCATTTATTAAAATAATTACAAATTATAATTATACTGTAATATTTTATTTTTAAGAATATTTACAGATTACTATAAATAAATTAAATACAGAATTAGGTTATTAAATTTTTTAAATATTGCAATAGTAGAAAAATATTATTGATAATATTTCTAGTTTTACCATAAATTAAATGCATGCTAACAATAAATAATACTTTTAATTTAATATAATTAAAATACAATATCTCACTGAAAAATGCCATAGTTGAAATTGAGATACCAATTATTAATAGAAATAAAATATTTTTAAACATGTCGCTCAAATTTATCTCATTCAATGTGGATAGTTCACCTACTTTATACATAACAAATCTTCTGGCAACATAGGGTAGAAAAGAATTTAGCATAACTTTTTTAACCAACTCCGTTAAGGAATTTTCAAATGCGTATAAACCACTTTCAACGTATAATTTTAAGCTGTAAAATATATTAGTGTAATTAATATAAAATATTTAAATAACTATATACTAAAACATACCCTGCAATTAGTTTAAATGATATAGAATAATTTCGAGGTATGACATAATTGGTAAACGTTGGCAAATATTTATTATTTAACAAAACTAAACTTGGTAACATTGTCATTAAAACATGTTTCTTTTTCGAAAATTCGTAAGTATTTCGAAACGCAACTGTTTTTCCTGTTACCAATTTTATCAAATCTATTTGATTTCCAACTTTTCTTTTAATTGTTATATCATTATTATGATCATTATCTATGAACTTATTTTTCAATTTGCGATAATAGTATTGATTCCATTCATACGATTTGTTCAATTCATTCAACGCATACGAGCCGTCGATTCGCAGCTCATCGTTGGCGACGATATCATCCAATGTCTCAATCAATGGAATATACGTTTGCGTCGAATATATGCCCAATAATAGGCTCGAAAAACATTTCGTGAGAATACTGGCGCTGAGTATCCATATAATAATAATAAAATTATTTGCGTAAACACAATGTCTATTATTGCGAATTGTTATTAGTTTATAAAATAAATGATGTTCCTGGGTAGTTAGCATCTTGTACATTGTAAATATATTATTTAGAAACTTATTTTGACCTTTACTTGTAACATGCCACAAAATGCTGTTAATTATTACGAATAAAATTAGTAAGAACCAGACCTGTGTAACACAAATTATAATGACATTAACGCTATAAATAAAAATGTTTTTTTTAATAAAAATTATTTACATTGTAATCAAAAATCTTCATTAATGACAAATAAGAGTTATCTTTCGATAAGATTTTTATTGTCATTATTTCAATCAAAAATATTTTATTAATTGGTATTATATCTGTATTCGGCATAAGATTGTAATTCATTTCGCTTTCAGTCAAAAGTATTTCATTTTTCTATTCCAGAAATTATAATAAAAATATAATTATTGTTAAAACAATTTATTTTCTGTTTAAAATAATTATAAAAATTTGCATACCTTTATAATTACATGTTGTATTTCTACAAATAATTTTTTAATTGTTATATTTATATTTAAAAAACACATTAATTGACTCAGCAATGTAATAAAATATCCACCAAGATCCTAACAAATTTAAACAAATTAATAAATTAAATTGGCATAAATTATAAAGTTAAACTATAGTTACATACAGTTAAAATTAATATAGTAAAGTGTTGAGTTTCATTTTGATTTTTTATATTTAAATTATTACACGCGTATTTTGTATTTGTTCGCAGTAGAGAAGTATGAAAATAATTATCTAGCAATTGTTTGGAAAATATTATCAATTTCATTCGCTCAAGTATATTTACCTAAATGTAGAATAAAATTTAATATATAATACACAGACGATTTTTAAATTGGTATTATACCATATCCATTTCCATATCTACTATTAAACTATTTTAACAAGCGTATTATGTTAGTACTTATTAACCTTAAGATATAAAATACTTTGTGATTTGCATTTTATACTTTGTAAAATTTTGGATTATTTATAACTATTATATAAATATTTATTTACATTAAATTCAATAATATTTTGTTTTCAATATCTATTCATTATTTTAGATAACCATTATAATAACATATTTAGCATTATATCAAATTATAAATAAACATTGCTTAATTGTTGGGTGCAATGTATTGCTTTATATAAAATTTTATTTATGCAAATTAATACAATATTTCAAATTAAGTAATACTTGTTTGTTAAGTTGTTTGTTAAGTTGTTAAGTATACGTTTTGTTATACTTGTGTTAATTGAACCGTAAAATAAAACTATGTTTGTTTTTATAGTTTATGACTTATATGCTATTATATGTATGATATAGTATTTGACCTGTCATACAATTTTGTTTTACCTAATATATTAATATAATAATGATAACATTTCGTTATGTTGCACTATAGGGCAATAACTTGCTTAATTAATACATTGTTTCAACATAGATAAATACAAAATATGTTTTAACAAAATAATTTTATTGTCAATTAACTTTTAAATTTTGTATAACAAATTTATTTTAATAATAAGTATAAATTATATGAATTTATCGAATAGAAAGATAGTTAATAAATGTAATGTAAACATAATAAAAACAAAGTTGCAATTTTAAAAACATTTGTTGCTTTGATGAGGGTTAGTGAACGTTTAGATAATTACCTAAAAGATGTACTATTTTTATGGTTATATAATTTTTATTGTAATTTATTAATCAAATCTAACATAAGTATAAATAATAATATGCTTATTTTTAAATATTATTTTATTTTATCTAAAAGTATGTTAAAATTTTAAGCACATATTAAATATATTTTCATCTAATAATTAGTATTTTTAAAAAATAAGATATATATAAATTACAGTAGTTAGATACATAAAATACATAACTGCATAAAATGTTTAGAATACTAAGTTTAATATTTATATACTAAACATATTTTATAAATAATCAAATAATTATTATAAAAGTTGTATTTCGCATTTATTCTAATTAATAAATAAAAGTAATTTTTTAATTAAATAAGACTAAATTCAATGATTTCACATGCTATTTAACAATTTAGACAATACTTAGTCTTATACTACTTAATAATGCGTCATGCCTTGCGGCTATTCCCTGCACAACCCCGCATGAAGGCCAGGGACCACCACATCGCCAGGT
>JAQIXC010002336.1:0-11231 GCA_034697605.1 Metabelba pulverosa
CGTGCTGATGAGGTTCGGCAGTTGATCCGAACGAAACGCCGCGTCCACTGACCACAGCCGCAGCCGATACCAGTGTAACTGGCCAACAAAGTTATCCAGTTATGTAAGAAATTAAGTATCTTAAGTTTAAATTATATTAAATATATTTTAAAATTATGTTTCAATTATTTCTATTAAATTTCTAGTACCGGTAATATTAAATGATAATTCTAAAAATGTGCCAATTTACAATTTGCATATCTGCCAAAAGATGTTGAATTTGGAAAACACGTCAAATAGAATGAACATTAAGATTGGGTTAGTCTAAGAAGCAGTGCTGTAATGGAATAGAAATCAATTAAAAACAGATATTCTGACAAAAGAGATCCGATTTCGAGAGTTTGGGAAAAGCAAAACAACTATAATATAGATATAAATTGAATAAATAGAACATAAAATGTGAACAGAATTGGCTTAAAACGGGTAAATCGGCTTTGAAAGCAAAATGTGTTTTCAAGTTGCGCTGTGAACTGTGTCATAACAAGTTTAGCCAACTTTCCATGCGACCCATGCACCGCTTACCCAATCGCACCGAGAGGGCACAGAGAGAGTGCTGGCCGGGCTAATAATTGGCATGCTAGCTTTTTCGACCCACTTCTCGTCCGAGGGCTTCATTTGCTACAGTTGTGCAGTTCGGGCGCTCTCTCGGCTACACCTGAATGACCCAACTTTTACTCGACGTCGCAATTGACACTCATTTCTACTTATTCTCAGTGCTATCTCTATAACACAGAATAGACTCAATTCTATTCAGTTTTCCGTTCTATTTGTGACCCAACCGTCACATCTATTCAAAGTGTTAAAAAAGTTATTTATTTCAATCTTGGCACTACTTGTTTACGCTTTTAACATTTGCCGATATGTTATTTTTCACATTTGTCAAATGTCAATTCGGCTCTTTTCGCAATGGTATTTTAGTATTATGAATAATTTTTTTTAAATCAGAATACACATCACATTGATGATTTGCACATTGCATCTTACTACAAGATCTACTATTGATCGTACTTGATATTGATGTCTAAAACTTTGAAACAGATTAATTAGTTATTAATTTTTGCCAATTTTAGTAGAATAAAAAACAAAAAGAGATAAAACATGTGCTAACTTAGATTGACATAGATAAGATCCAATCCAAAAACTAAAATTTCAATCCAAAAAAACCGTAAACTATACAGGGATATTTTATTTAATTGTATTAAATCTTGATTTAATTTATAATTAATCAGATTTTTAGTTAATTTAGCACAAACTCATTGTTGGAAATAACACAAATTGTTTATTGTTATTATTTTTACAAAATCATTTATTATTAAGATACTATTAAACTTTACTATAATTTCATATTTTGGTAAAAAAAACATGCTTATAATTTGACTTGAATTTATAAGAGTCTGATGCTTATTATTATTTAAAGCATAGAACCAATGGTTTGTCGTCAAATGGTATTGACAGTAAAGTTGGTTCAAAAATGTATGAAATGAGTTGAACGGGTTGTGGAAACGACTGCATTTAGAAAAACGTATGTCTCAGTCGAGATCACGGAAAGCATTCAATACAAACGGTTGCGATTCAACCGGAATATGAAATAGTGTTTAGGATAAGAGCCGAGCGATAGTCGAGAGTTGATAGTCGATAGTCGAGATTCTGGCGCTGAGCTGCCATTTGGAGCCGCCCTACAGCTCACTATTATTGTTCTTTTAATTACATAATATAAATAAATTTAAAGGATAAGTTTATTTAATTAGAACATTCTATATTTTTGACAAATTGTAACAAAGGATACTGTAAGTTATTTGTACTTTTAAACCCCATTTTCCATATTATACAAACTTAAAATATTGAATTTCTAGTTATACACTAGAATTTTATTTAAATTTTAGCTTATAGAAAATTATAATTTTTTAACATGCAATATAAAATAATTACAGGTTAAAGTTTTTTGCTTAAATAAAAATGTTTATCTTGTTAAAATCCTAAAACAAAAAACTTTTAAAACATTTTATGTAAAATTTTATTTACAAATATGAACATTAATACCTATTTAAAAGCAAATTGCAAACTTTGATTAAATTTTTTATACATAACTATAAAGCTTTATTTTTTATCATTTTGTAAATTATTTCAATAATGATTGCTAAAATGAGCTCAATAATCAGGTAAAACAAATTAAACTACATCAAATATTTTAAAGACATACTTTTAAATTAAAAACCTTTTTGGGAAGATCTTAAATCTTGGCTTTTAATAGATTTATACAAAAATAAAAATATTCGAAGAGATAATAATTTGGAGATAAGAATAACGCATCGAATATAAAGTTTGTATACAATATATACGATTAGAGAAAAGGTTAATTTCATTCAAATACAATATTTTACATTAAATTAGTTACTATAGTATGAGATATATTGTTGATTATATTTTTATAACTTATTTCTTATTCTTATGGCGTCTTTAGCTCTGAGTACGCACTCCATAAAACTTTTTTTTCGATAAAATAAATGAATTGCACGCAAAACAAGAGTAGTTTATTTTATCAAGCCATTCCAAGCAGGCTATTATGTGCTTGCCTGCCCCAGAGGGTCATTATTACAACTGCATATTCTTGGCCAACCATTGCTTACCTGTACTTGCTGATTTGCAATTTGACCCGAGCATTGAATTTATATTATTTGAAGAAAAATTATTATAAATTTGTTCATAATAAAGCCTTAGGTAATAGAAACGAAATAGTGTTCGTCGTATCGTCGCTACAGTTCATATCGTGCCTCAGCTATACGTTTCTAATAATACGTTTGTAGTTATTATTGTACAACAATTTAGTCGATTTGCTTCACTATTGAGACAACGGTTACTATCGACCATTTGGCCCAATCGCCAAGATTTTACATTCCAATACAAATGATTCTTGTTTTCTCTTATTTTCAAACAAACAATTCATTTATTAATATGTGAATCTTCAATATACAATAATATCATCACATCTTATATATTTGCGATGAATTAAAATTTGTATACTATTTATAAAATATTTTAAAATATATGAAAGATTATGCCGAATGGGTTTAAAAAGTTTAGTTGAATTTTGGATCTGATTTTGGTTTTACTCGTTATTGAATGTATTGAATGCAAAGCCGAGGCAGAGCTCAGCAAATGATTCGAATGTCATTAATAGTATTAAATTCGCAATATTGGCGATGCAGTCGAGGCGGGGCTGGCATTAGGTGCGCCAACACTACATAGCACAGAGCGAGCGATACACTTATATAATATACTGTACCTCTTGTTATATATTCGTATGGAAGTACTCTTCTATCGAGTAGAAAGTCTCTGCAGAACTAACTTTATTAATGGACACGTGTCTCACGTTAGGCAACGTTAGGCAAAATCAAACTTATTCTTAATCATCAATACGTTTCTTGCTTTTCAACCTCTCATTCATTAATTTCATGTCTTTTACAACAAAATACATATTCCGAAAGCAGACATTTCTGAATACGCTTTTGTACAGCATATACAGTACTATATACACTGTATACTGTATATAGACTGTGTAAAAACGTTTTACTCGTGTTGGAGAGATGTCCTGTTTATGTTGGCAACATATTCTTTGCTCGTAAGTGACAAGCGTTGATAACAGTGTAGTTTTAAATTGGCATGAGCTCGAGCTCGGAGGGTGGCCAGGATGGTGCCCAGGATGGTGGGCCCAGAGAGCCAACCAGATATGAACCGATTGCTAAGCCTATAGAAAGGGTCACATCTAAGCCATTGAACGGCTATTTCTTCGCCAAATCCTCTTTTGTCCGACAATTGGTTTCAGCTTTTCATTCAATCGATTCAATCGATGCAAACCATTGCTAATCCGTTCGAAAGTCTCCTTTTTAGTCGAATTTAGATCAAAAACTATTCACTTGAGATGTTTTCGTCTCTTTTCTTCCGATATCGAGCCGTTAGTCGAATAGAGTTTTGTTGGAATTATCGAAATAACGTCACAATTCTCTTATTTATGGCTCAAATCACTTCGAAATCACGTTTCGAATACAATTAAATTGCTTTTAATTTTGATTAATCGACTGACAAATCGGATTTAGATTTTCTGTTAAAATTGCGCAGAAGTAGCGTAAAAATTATTCGTTTTAAACTTTTAAAAGTTTTAAACACTATTTGTTGTATGAAGTATTTCTTTTGCCAAAACAGTATTAAGAATACAGTTATACATTGTAGTATACCATACAGTTATGTTCGGTCATCGACTGAAACTCACAAAAACAGTATTTGTGATAATTGCAAAGTTTACTAAATCCGAAATCATATTCTGTTTCCCAAAAATTTGTTTTCCCATTCGTATGTCTGAACGTCAGAACATTTGTTATATTTTTTGTTTATGAAAAATAGTTTCTTCTCTTGGATTATAAAAATATATTTTTGTAGAAAAAGAGGTATATTCTTGAACTTAGAACATTTTTGGCTACAAAACTAGAAAAAATAAGCGAACAATAAGTGATTTATGAAAGAATTTCATTTCCCTTCATAAAGTCATATTGTGTTTCACTCAGTTTTGCATCCAATTCCTCTACAATCGAATCCTTTTTTGCCTATTATTCGATATACAGTATAGAAAGGCGTCTAACAGTGGATATAGTGACAACTCGAGACAAGTTGCGAGCCGTACGGGTTGTCTGGATTGTCTGACTTGACGTGTAGGTGGTTTGGGTGGTTTGGGTGGTTTGGGTGGTTTGGGTGGTTTGTCACTTTTCGCCAACAAAACCAGTTCTCAATCAAACCAAACAGTTAGTCGAAAGAGCGGACGACTGGATGAAGGGATGAAGGGTTGAGCGCATTCTTTGAGGTAAAGATCTGGTGTTTTCGAAGACAACGACTCCTTTATGTACATTGAAGACCACAATAACATATGTCAAGTCTGAATCACAATTGCAGTTATGTTTTCATATCTGACCCAAATATGTTATTTTTTGTGGTGACCGATCACTTGTCCAAATTGGCCATATGTTTGTGTGCTGCTCCGGTAGCTTGCATTGCCCTACCTGTGCGCTCTACGCCGTATAAACGACTCGCACTCATAAACAATACGGTGCGGCCACAAGCCCTTCCAGACTATAGAGACTTGAATTACCGCAAAAAACTTGTTGAATACGACCTTTCAATGCATTTCGGAATCATTCGATTGAAACATATTTGAAGTCACCGTTAGTTCAGACGATCTAAACAAACAATTTTGTCAACAAAATCTGTACAATATTTTTCAGCTTTCAACTCAATTTTCCCATATTTTAGCAATCATTATATAAATGTTATTGATATTTATCGAAACATTAAAATTTTTGCCAAATAAACTTGTTATAATTGAATTATAAAATTATTATTCTATTTAAGCTGAAAGACTGTAATGCTACATAATGCCAGACGTAAAAAGTACTTGTTAAAAGTATGTGTAAATTGTATACAATGTATACCTGTATATTATTACTACTATTATTATTTATAGTTAATTATATCAGCTAAATTTTTATAATGCTTTTGTGTAGTAATAAAATTTTAAAACAAGCTTAGTTAGAAAGTCACTTAAAATATTACATGCTTGATTGGTTGTAGACATTAGCAAATGTAATATATTATCGAATTTGTAAAACTTTCACAACAGTCAGCAACTGTTACCCTATTATTAGTCGTTTCCTAATACACATCCGTGTGTTCATACTATCGGCGCTCATACTATCAGTTCTCTATGTTTTCAGATTCTATACAAGCGCTGAGACTATGCGCTCTTTGCACAAGAAATTAGAATTTCTAATCGAAAAAAGCAATTGTTATCCAAATTGAATTGATTAGTTGATTACCCGTATATGCAATTTGTTAATACGTTTTCTCACAAACAAAGCCGTGTTTTCATTGAACATATTGTCGATTTAGTTACAGTTTTTTCTAAACAGTTTTTTACTCATTTCAGTGAAAGACCGTTCGCTAAGTCATAGATTCCCAGCCAATGGGGGGATATAAGCAACAGTTGGGCTCTTATAGAGTAAATAACTGTCGCACAGGCAGAGGAGGAGGCAGTGGGTCTTTCGCTCTTTTACTTAGTTTACCGCTATATCTAAAGCGCTATCCGTTTCCCGTGAGTGAGCGGAGAGTGAGAGGAGTTTTTGCATAACGGCCCGTCGCGGCTCTGGGAGAGACTGGTCTAGAGCTGAGCCAAACATTGTTGTCTATGAGTTTTCCTGTCTATCACATTGAATGCCGTCAATGCCGGCCCTGACCCGAACCCTAAACCTAAACGATTTGCTAAATTTTGGTCAATTCTTTAAAAGTAAGAGTAAGTCTAGATTCGAGAGCCATTAGGGATATGCATACACGTGCTCTCACTCTCTCCGCGTCTCCATATACGTGCACTGGTGGCCCAAATGTGCAAATCGACTATTTATTCAATTTTATAACACTTGTAGCTCATATCTAAACCGACAATACAGTTAGTCGTAGTCCTATGGCCTGAATGACAATTGAGTTTACCTACAATTCATACATTTAGGCGCTGCTGACCCTCTCTTTTCTCTTCTGGCCCACTCTCGCTGTTTGACCCAGACACATCCTCACTTTACTGTTATGCAAAATGCCTTTTATTAGTCAATTTCCACAACTGTTGTGTTGTCTAATGCATGCTTCTTAGTAAAGGTAAGAATGGTAAAATATAACATAATGAAAGCTAAAATATAAAACGCGAAATCTTATTTCCATTGAATTGCTTCATTCCACTTTCAACTGAGTTTTGCAACTTTTCTATACGAATGTACTATAAATTATTTTAAAATGACAAAACCTATAAATTTATTTATAAATTCACATAATTTGTTTATAACTTACTTAATAATGTCTCTTAGTTCTTTGGTTTAATTTTAATTGTTTAATAAAATATCTGTATAAAATTGGCAACATTTCAAATAGACACTAAGATTTTGCTATATAAGAGATAAAATCACAATATAATATACCGGATATTTTTAAATATATTATTTTTAAAATTTGTTTTGTTTTAACATTATGTTTTAAAAATAATATTTAATATTATTACATAAATTATTTTATATTAATATTTATCTAAGCTCAATCTCAATTTTTAAAAATATTTAGCTTTATTTTTTGTTTTGGTTTTATTCATTAATTCGAAATACTTTGTTATAAATTATAACATAATACAGAAAAAATTATTTATAAACTTTAATTAATTTTTTAAAATTCAGTACAACTTGACAAGGGCTTAATTAGGTATTTAAATATTATTTACTGCAGTAATGCAAATAGTACTTATAATTTTAGTTACTTTCTAGTTTTAAAATTGTTACAGTAGATTAATATACTAACTAAAATCAAATCGTTATCACAACAGATTGAACACAGTTAGAAAATATTATATATAATATAATTATATATACATTAACTATTATATATTATAATTTATATTTCAATTTAAAAAATTCTTAATTATATAAAAAAAATTATATAATTAATTAATTATTAATTAATATTAATATTATTATGTGTTATTTGATTTAAATACTTATTTTAGTCTTAATATTGAATAAAGATATATTAATTTATAAAGATAACGTAAATATTAATAATAATTTTGATATTAATTTAATTAATTTATTTTTTAAACAATCTATAAAATTTTATTGGTCAAACTTTTATAAAATAAAAAAATTTCAGCGTGTTGTATAATAATTAATACTACTTTCGCAAATAATTAAATTAATTATTCAAAAAATACTCAGCAAAACAATGTAAGTAAAAACTACTACTATACAAAATACAAATAAGTACAAATAAAAACTTATATACAGTAATATAAATAAATCTATTATACTTTGTACAGAGTTTTCATTTTATTTAAATAATATAAACTCATTTTAATTAAGAATTGACAATTAGGCCAGAAGAACGACACAAAACTTCTTTACAAAATATGTAGTTAGTTGGTTTAAAAAAAATTATTATACTAATACAAATTACGAAAACTTACTTATAATCAAACAAACATATGAATTTAATTAGCGTTATTTGTTTATAAATTATAAATAATGTAACTAAAAAACTTGTAAAAAAAGTTTTGTGTCGTTCTTCTGGCCTAATCGTCAATTATTAAGTTATAAAAATTCTAAAAATGGTTAGAATTCTAAAAAATTTTACCCAAATTTTATTGTCATAGTTAAAATTCTAGCATAATATAACAAAATTATGAGTAGTTTTAGTCGTTATATTAAAAAATTACTATCCAAAGCGAAAGTGAGCATGACACTATCTATGCTTTTAATGCAATCGAATTTTGATGCGAGAGAGAGAGAGAGAGAGAGAGAGAGAGAGAGAGAGAGAGAGAGAGAGAGAGAGAGAGAGAGTTGGGAAGAGAGGAGATATTGACAAATATGAAAAATTTGTTGATATACCGGTTTTTAGCATGAAAAAATCGACATCCGGTACAAATATGTGTCTTGAATTACTGATGGCTGAGGCGATCAGAACAGGTATTTCATAACAACTGCCTTAGGCTTATAGATATGTAATAACTTATAAACTGAAATAATGCGAATTCAGCCAAACATTATAATCTTAAGTATTTTTATAGATTGGTTAACAAACAAAAAATTTCGTTATTAAATTCATGGAACAAAAAATAAACGAATATAAAAATACATTTATACTGTATTAATATTAATTACTTTATAGTATACTATCGTTAGTTGTGATTCGCAAGCCTTCGGAGTCGACGATAATTATTAATTTTGGTCACGTGTCCCGATATACAGCAAAAACAAAATTATATTTATATATTAGAAAAGAAAAAAAGTTTTTCTTCTATAAAACGGAGAGTTTTTTTTACTTTAGCTAAGAAAAGATGTTTTTATGTGAAACAGCTTTTGATATATTTTCGAAAGAAATATTTGTTAGTAAATGAGAAAAAGAGCGAAAAATTATCATAACGTGATGTTGTAAAGCGACAAAAAATAAACGCATCACTCGATTGCATGAGTTTCTCTAAATTGATTCGAAAGCCAAATCTATTAATTGCTATTATTTGGGCTCAGGTAGGCTCCGAGCCTCCAGTGCGGGGGAGGACCCGCTTCGTGAGCACCGAATTGCTTTCAGATCAGACCGAAAGAGCACTTCCGCTTAGTTTACGCATTTCGTGACAAACATTAACGCTTTGGGAAAATATTTAACATTTGTTTTCATTGAGAAAAATGTATTTTACGCTAAAAGCAATCTCAGCGCTTGAATTCAATTCTCGATTCTTACTCACAATACGGGGTATTTAAACTTATGCCGAGATTAGCAAAATAAACAAATGTTCTATTCAATTTCGCTGCTACAGGTATAATGAAGAAAAAGTTGATTATAATTTACTATCAATATAACCGAATATCTATACTATAATTAATTCAAAATCAAAAAAGTCTGAAATACATGTTTCGATGCAGAGATGTGTATAACTTTTGTGGAATAATAATAAATGTGAATAAATGAGCGAAAACTTGAATGAAATACAAATTAAGAATTCACTATCAAATCGGCATTAGTGTAGTCGACGTTGGAGTCAATGTTTTTGCGATGCGATTGGGTTTTTGGGAGCGAAAGCATCGAAAGCATTGAAAGCACCGAAAGCTATGCAACGACTCGACCGACTCGACTGGCATTTTACGCCGAATTGCCTTCGGCTACAAAAGTGAGACAAAGTTGAGGTATGTATGCGCGTGCTGTACATTGCTGTACACTGTACTGCAACACCGCAGCACAGGTGAGATGCTCCGGGTGCTTTAGATGCTGCGATGAGACGACTATGATATACTACGGGCACATACTTTACTACAGGTACAGAGTATTTCGTTTATTAACTTTTAAATGCATTCTCCCATCCATTCACTCAATTAAAGTCATGCGCTTTCCATAGCACCAGACCGGAGGAGAACGAGAGAGCGAGAGAAGGAGCGAAGGAGAGCGCAAATTTTTAGCCAAGGTAGTAATTAACACAGCCATTGAATTCCTCTCAAACCTACTTTTTATAAATAACAAAATTATGTTTAAGCAAAAAACTATTTTCTTTTCTTAATTTCCAAACACATTATGTTTGGCACTCTTCGCCGCCCTTTCGATGCGTTATCGCTAACCGATTCCATTCCCGAGAAGTGAAGCCAAACACACAATCACTACAATCGAGTCGTTCATAGAGAGCACTCTTCCACTCAATCGCTATCATATGCTCCGACAGCTTGAGTTACATTTAGTTTAACGAATATTTTTATAGATTTGAAAAATGCAAAAACCAATTAATTAATAGATTAATCTTTGTTCAACAAAAGAAGGATGTATTCAAAAATTGGTTTTAGTGTTCAGAACTAATTTAAAACTACGTTTTTGTAAAACCGAGTGCAAGGTCTGAAATGGTCAACCACAACAAACTGTATAAAACAATGAAGTCTTATCATAAACTTGAAAGTCCATTGTATAACAATGTAAATGCATAGCATTCATGAGCACCAATTATAAACCGAGCTTTAGCTCATTTATCATCTCTTCACAAAAAAACTATATTATTATCGCAAAAATATATATAACATAACTAAAAATCTTTTGTATAGTTTAGTAATACAATAGCTGTAGAAATATATTTGACTCAAACATATCGAAACTTAGTGTTGAATAGTTAAAGGATCTCTTGTTTAGCTAGTTTTGCGATTCCCTTTCCCACTAAAAGTAGAGTTAAGGTGATATAACAGGTGCTATTAATATATCCTGAATAATTTCTGGTAATAGCATACAAAGATGAGCGAGTAAAATGCAGCATGTTTATTGTCAACTTTTTTATGCTTGCTTTTATCATAATTTTATCAAATTAGCCAATACATCTCTTAAGTTTTTTATTTAAAAATAATTTATAAGTTTAAAATTAGAATCTAAAAAACCATTGTTTATCACTTTTACATGGTAATTAAAATTGTTACTTTTTTGTTTATCAGTTTTATGCAGAAAATAGTTTCATTAAATTAAGTAATATAGCGAAAACAATTATAAATAAAAATATGGGACCTATTATAGTTATAAGTATTAATATACAGTATGAAACATTAACTCCAGTCTCACCTTAAGACGATTATCTCATGAACCGCTCAACCGATTTTGAA
>JAQIXC010002337.1:0-11229 GCA_034697605.1 Metabelba pulverosa
TCAAAGTTAATTTGTTAATTGTGCATTAGCCAATATGCAATGGTAAAATTATTTAACTGCACATTCACTAAAAATATACATTGCAGTTTGTATGAAGTGTATGAAAATAAATTAAAAACAAAATTTTCAAAAGTTATTATTTTGATAAACTAATAAATAGCTGTTTAAACTAAAAATGCACAAAATATTATACGAAATAACTGTTTAAGTTATTATGTGCCAATAAAATCTGCATAGTTCAATTATATGATCGAAAACTTATTGTTAGAAATATACATTACGTTATATGCAATTAATTTTAACCATTCAGTACAGTGTTTTAAACACTGCAATAAAAATTTACTATTCTAAATAATTATTTAACATAATTTAATTAGCTAGGTAAAACATATAATACTAAATTCTAAGCAACTGTAGAATGAAAATTAATTTCTTTTATCAAGATTATATATAAGTTCATATAAGTTTAAAAAATCAAATTATAAATAACTTTGTGTGCGATTAATATCTAGAAATACTCAATTGAATCATAGAATAATTTGTTGTTGAAATAAAAAATTACATGATAAAATTTATGTGTATATCTCTGGCATTGTATGATGTAATTACAAAAATGACAATTAAGCAAGTCAGACACGGCGAAGCAATGAAGTCCAATATAAGCTAGCACGCTAGAATTATTCGCTGCAAAACTTATAAATGATACACATTATAGTTTGTGAAAGGTATGCAAGATAAAATTAACTTTACAAAGTACTACAAGCAGATTTAAGACTTCAAATATTTATTACACATTAAAAGAAAAACAAGCAAGAAATAAATAATATATTTTCTTAAAATTTAATTAGTCTTAAGAGTTAATTAGAATATAATTAATACCTAGATCTAATTAAATAAACCATGCAAAATTGTCAATATTTGTAAATGCTAAATTACTGCGTGAGAGATGAGTTTCTGGCATAATTTATTATTATTATTATCAAGATTCACTTTACAGAATAAAATTATATTTATCTCTTCGTGAAATAATGTGTAGATAATTTTATACGCATCTGTTTCGCCAGTAAAATGTCTACAGTACATTTAATTAACTATGAAACAAGTTAGTTATAGTTTGTATAAAACATGCAAACAGATAAAATTTAACTTTAATGAAAACAACATATTAAAACGTCATATTAAACAGATTTAAGAAATAATATTTCAACTGTATGATTTCGCGTTATAAAATTTTAAATATTTATCCATTAAATTAAGCAAGTAAATAGTATTTAGATAATACGATAATTAAATATACTCGATAAAATCACCTCTAGATAAAAAGCTATACCTATAAAACGATTTCGTAAACTCTGATTATAAAAAACAGAAACTTTATCAAGATCATTTCAAACACTCACCGAATGTATTGTTGTCGAACACAGCCATCGGTGCGCGCAGTAGGCGATAGAAGAGACTATTGTGGAGATCGACCGACGCTCTCATACACGGCGTAAACCACGTGACCGAGTAGACCATCACATGGAAGTCCTGGTCCTTGTGGCTTAGCTTTTCTTCTTTATTCTTTGTTGTCCTATTTTATCATGCATAAATTAATTTATAAAAATTGTTTCCATTAATAGACTGTAAGAAGTGCTAGTATAGAATATACATTGTATTTACCATTTGGTTAGCCTATAACGTAACGCTCGCGAGTATAGGGCCGGCGCCCGACGAGACGTACATCCAGTAGATCTGACCGCCGATCGAACCGTCCTCTTTCGACTCGTCCGCTACCCGAGGGTCGTCCCCGTACTCGTCAGCCGGTATCTCATTCTTTATACATGATAAAAATGTTTTTTAGTTAATACCGGTAATAATATTTATGCAAATATATAATAAATAAATTGGTGTAATAGACATATAGTAAGAAAATTAGTTTAGTTTAATTTATGCGCTAGCTACAACAACTATCATTTGCATAATTTAGCAATTATTGCTAATTTATAAAGCAAATATTAAACAAGTTTCACTTTCTAACTGAATAGTAATATTTAACAATGTTTTTATATGTTGTGAATACTTACAGTCATAATGTCGATGCCGTTGGCCGGGCATACGTCGGCCGTCCGCGACATGACTGATGAGGTGCGCGACAGTGCCAGCGATATAGCACTGAAGGAATCGATTCGCGATCCGTGGGACTCGTGAGACAATGTCCGCGCGGGTCGGTTGTGTTGATCGGCCTCTTTGCCGGTGTTGTCATTCGGAAGGCTGTCCTCCTCCTTCCAGCACCAGGTTCTTCGTCGCCTTCTCTATGAACTGCACCGGATGTGTGACCAGAATTCGGATTTTGTCCGACAGGTAGTCGACTATACATATGAATAAACAATAAACTTTTTAATTATTATTAATTCATAGATAGTTTACTAATTAATAAATATATGCATGTTTGTATTTATGTAGACATTAGCTTACTTTTCAAATATATGTTCGGCGACGTGAGTGTCCACTGCCGACAACGGGTCGTCCATTAGTACAATGTCTGAATTACGGTATAGCGCTCTAAAATATAACCAAGTACATAATAAAAATATCATTATCGAATTATTTACCAAGTTATATTTAGTAAATTAATCTAGCCTACCTGGCCAAATTAATGCGGGCCTTCTGTCCGCTTGACAACGAGAAGCCCTTCTCGCCGACGAGCGTCCGGTCGCCGAACGACAGTCTCTTTAGGTCTCTCTCTCTCTCTCAGCGCAGACCTCAACCACTCGTTTGTATCGCTTCCGAGTAAGGCCTGCTTGTAGGCGATGCCGCCGTCGCTGCTGAAGTAGTCGATGACAAACCCGAGTAGTAGCGGCTGACCCACTCGTATCACACATTCCTTATTGTTTGTTGAAATTTATTTGATTTTTATTTATTTAGTATTAGTTTTATATATACTGTTAATTAATTTTAAAAATATTGATATAAATATTATTGATCTTAAATTAGTTTAATTCTATAGTCAATTGAAAATAGCTTCGTTTAAATGTGTAATGAATATTAGATAATTTTAACAAAGCATTGTCAGATGTAAACAATTAAGCAGTCTAAAAATGTGTAAATAATAACAGTATTTATGTTGCAAGTCAATGATAAGCATGGAAAAATCTCAGCAAACAACAGGATTAATGTGTACCGAAATTTTGTCGTAATTATCATAATTTACTATAAAATGGAATTATAATTCTCAATCAAAAAACATCATGTCATCAAAATTAGTTAAAAACATACTAAAGTAAAATAAAATGCTGAACAAAGTTACATAAAATAAATAATTAATTGTAATAAAAGCGTTTTTAAATTATAAAATTTCAAATGTAATAAAATTATACTTGAATTTTTTAAAATTTACACGTTTGATTTTACTGGTATCAATGAGTTTTTTAAATTTTAAATGCTAACTATTTTTGATAATAAAAAAATAATAATGATGCATTGTTTTAAATTATTCAGTTAGCTTAATAATTTATTACAAAATAACAGCTGTTTAAGCAAATAAAAGCTATTTAAGTTATATTTATATACAAGTTCAAATTAGTAGCTGTATTATATCGATAAGTTTTAATTTTTAAACTTCATTAGTGCGACATGATAAAATGCCGAATTAACCAAGAACATATAATCTAATCGGTGAATTGCACTAGCAAATGCACTAATTTATTATTATTAGTAGTATTTAATCTTGATTGTTTCTTTATTTCTTCAATGCTTAAAATAAATATTAAATAAATAATATACTTGAGGAATAGCCTATGTTAATTACGTTAAAATACAGTTTGTAATAAACAAGAATATTTTTTTGTAACATGATTTTCATTTTGCATCAAACTAATAAGTTAGCATATAAATTACCTTGTTTACTAATTTTATTTTGTCATTCAAGCTAGATGATTACATACTAAAATAAGACTAATCATTAAATATATACTTTGATACTCGTTAGTAGTAACATTAAATTTTTATTATACTGCTATAAAATTATTTAAGTAAAATTACAGATTACATTATTGTAACTATGTAAGAATACAAAAGTAAAAAATCAACTAGGCGTAAAATAAGATATAGTATTAGCCATTATAAATGCAAGTTTGAATTTTAGCTAAATGTTACCGAGTACAAAGTATAAATATTGTGCTTAGAAATAGGAACAAGGTAGATTGCGTGGAGTTAGACTGGCACCGATAGCAAGATGTTGATGAACGGGTGCAGCATCGACTTGGGCCGCTTTTGCGAGGCGAGCTTTTTCGGCGTTTTCAACACTAGCTTGACGCATTTGTCCGAGTCCTCGGTGTAGTCGCCGCAGACGAAGTTGAGTACGTCGTGCGCGTAGCCGTCGATCACGCGCTCGATCTCCGCGTAATTATTCTCCGAACATACGTTACGGCCCGCGCTGTCCACCACTTTCATCGTGCAGTCCTTGAAGCGGTAAAAGTTGCTGGGTAGTTATGCGCGATAAAAAACAAATAATTTATTAATGCTATTTTGCTAAATAAGTTAGTTAAATGTTTAGGATAAATGTTATAAAACAGAAACCAATTATTAATTTTTGTTTGCTAATTTATTAAAGTCTAAATGCCTAATAGTATGTATATAAATGCAATTGTACTGTATACTTTTGTGGTAGAGTTTTGTATATACATTGTATTTTACGAAATATTGCTACGTATATCTATATTTAAGCTTGTTAGAACCAAACTTCGCTAGTTTGCGATTAGTGCTAAATTAATAACTTATTAAAATAATCATAATGAACACGAGTTGTAACTACTCTATCAAATCAAAGCAATTTTATGACTATATTTTAGTAACTTGAAAAATTTTATAGAATAAATAAAAACAAACCAGCACGCGAGTGGAATGCGCATTTTAACATCGGGGAAGTGTTCGATGCCCTGTAAATTATCGGTGTAGTCGCGCATACAGGCGTCGCCCTCCTTCTTCACCTTGTTCGCGCACTTGCCGATCGATATGAACGCGTCCTTCCGGCGCTTGTTCGTACAATAGCCCTTGTTCGTTTTCGCCACACCTTATTCGAACAGTGTAAAATATGCAATTTCAATAAATAAATAATAAATGTTACTTTTATTCAAGTAAATTTTCTAATAATTTTTTAATAAGTTAAAAAATAGCTTCATATATAACTACTATTTATGTCATCTTGTACATCATGTATATTATTTAGATTTTTACGCATATTAATTTATCTAGTAATATTTTTTGTTTTATTTAAATTACTTTTTAAATAAAATTTATAATTGCATTTTAATTGGTTATTTTTAAATTGCGCTGGGTAAGTGATTATACGGGTATTAATTTCAACAAGATCACAAACCGTATGCGAGTACACTGGTCACCTGTCGCGGGAATGACGGCAAGCATTTGCTGGAATAGTCTTTTATGCACTTCTCGTAGTTTGTGATTGATCTAGGTAAAATTTCCATTTTTATGTTTGTTAATATTTATTATGTCGGAAAAATAAACAATATTTAATATACCTGCAATGAGCGGTCATCGCGGTCTTGGACTCGGGAAACACGTAGCTCGGATCACCAAGCAGCAATAAATGCATCAAGCACGTATCGGCATCCTTGCTATGCCGACACTCCTTGCTAATTGTGCGATTCTGTGCACTTGCCAAATTAGCATGATAAATCGCAAATATAAACAATGCTATAATTTTCATTGTAGTCTAAGTAGATTTCACGGAATATATAAATAGAAATAATTAGTTGAATAGTGCAGTATAATATTTAACATAAGATTATAAACACTATGTAAAAATTAACAGTGCAAAAAAAATAGGATTTTGGCAAGGCAGTTTTGTCTGCGAAAATGCAATCTCACTCGCGCTCACTTGTCAAAAACTTTTGGTTATATCTGTGTTATTTTTAGAGGTTGGCGTTTTATGACGTTTTTATAATACCTGTATAATGTTGTTTTTTGAAAGTCAACTTCAATTTTCTACAAATTATACTGTATAGTTTTTACTATATGTTTGATTTTTGTTTCTTGTTGCAGACCAGCACGTGCTTTAATTGTAAGGCTAACGTAATGCCAAGTATGTTTTTTATATTGAAAAATGTCGATTATGTTAGCTAGAATGTAATTAGAGAAAATAGTTATCATTGCGAATTTTGCGATGTTACAAAGACAAAGTTGTAATGTAATTTTAATTCAATTACTTATTCAACTGTTGAAAAATAGTACTTTCAGGACAACGTTTAATTGATTTATACTTGGGTTTTATTTTACAATTACATTATAAGTTTTATGATATTTTAAGTAATATGATTTGTAAATTAATCAATGATCATTTAGTGTTTAAAAACATACATGCAACAATATGTGAAATATAAGTAATTAATTAATATTTTTAGTATTTATTATAAAATTGTCATTAAGATAATTTAAATCTATTATTTACACAGTTATTGTATAATTGTACGATACTACAATTAGAAAAACAAACTAATTGATATTTCTAACCTTGAAACTATTTTTCTTATTTAATCAATTACAAAGAATTAGTACTCGAAGTCGCGAATGTAATTGCTATAAATAAAACTGTCAATGTAAAAATACTTCACTGGAAATTGCTAAAAGCAAATACTATAAAATAAAAACTAATCATGCAAAGAATCACATTTATTTTTAGGAAAAAACCAACTTAAAGATAAGTAGATAGATAGTTTACTTAGTTATGCCAAATAAGTCTATTGAAAAATCATTTTGGAAAGCATCTTGGCATTTTAATGTTGACACTTAGATAACCTTTTTGGCAAAACTCTGCGATGTAGTAAATTTATGCTTGATTATGTGATTTTTATTTTTAACATTATACATGTACATCGAATTTGTATTCAGTTGCTTTTTAGATTTTATTTAAAAGGTTGCTTTGTTTGACATTGCTTAAAAAGCAGCAACAAAATTTATGCTGTGTTAGTTTAATATAAAACGCCACAAACCAGATAATTGATTTAATTAATCAGCTAATTGACATTAGTAGCCTTACACAAAATAACCTTAATGGTATTAATTATACAGTGCAATGTATTTTTGTAGTAATTTATTAATTTTAGAAGAAATTAATGCTCAATTTTTATCAATAATTAATTATTTTATAATTATAGTTTGAATATGTTTATATGTTATGATTATTTTTATAACTATTATATTAATCTATAGTTATATAAATAAAATTAATTACATTATAAAATTTTAAAATAATTTTGAATAATAATATATTGTTTAAATTATATATGAGTTTAAGTTATTATAAGATCTGCATTAAATTATTATAAATTGCAAAAATATATTCATATTATAATTTAAATTCAATTATGCTAAATAACATAAACATTATAGATAATTTTAGAATAAATTTTATTCATTTAAAAGTCAAACATTCACATTTTTATATTAAAAATATATTTCTTAAAAACAAACACAAGATAAAAAGATTATTAAAAAGTTAATGTTTTAATATTTATTATATCAACAAAAATATTTATACTATGATACTTAAACAATACTTAAAAATATTTTATATTACTACAAATATAAATGTGCTAGATAACTATTAAGTTGTATACGCTATAAATTTGACTACGTAAAATAGTATTAAAAATACTAACAACTTGTAAATTTCATAAAGAGAATAATTTTTTTTAATTATTAAAAAGTAATATTTAAATAGTTAATTAATTAAAAACATTAAATGATCGTGTATCACTTAATAAAAACTAACTTGCTACTTGCATTATATTAAAAAATATATATAATAATAGTTATTAACATATCATGCCGCAAATTAGACTGACCGATACGCTGCCGAGCGAATTTACAATAAAAAACTGCGATGAACAATTGCATAAAATTGGGTTAACAATTAAACTGCCCAGAAATAATAACAAGGTGAAACGGAATCGATTCTGTGCGCCGGCATTCATCGCATTTATATTATGGCTATTTGTGGTGAAGTCGATCGCAACGCTATTCTTCGCGACCGATGCGCGCATTCTGTTCATCATATTCGGCGACTTCTCATACCTTCACGGCGTCGGCTATTATCTCAATATACGGCTCGTGCTCTGGACTGTCGTCAACATTACACTGCAACTAATATTTTATACAAGTTACAAAAATGATATCAACCCAACATTCCTCGCCTTGTTTCGCATGCTGGCCGGTAAGATCGCACCGGCGGATATTGGCATTACCGATGTTAGGACGGTGGCGAAATTATCAAAACATGCTAGAATCTTATTTCGCTTTTTAAACTTTGAAACAAAAACTAGCATACCGGCGCTTAGTTTGGCATGTCTACTTGCATATGTGATTTATACACCGCTCTATCACACGCTTGTTTACGGTATTAATTTTGTATTTGTTTAATTTAATTATATTGCACATTGATTAATTTATAATTATAATTAATAACTACTTAGTCATAATTTTAGTATATAAATTTAAATGAGTTTAATATTTAGATCCGCTAAAAGTAATATTTAACATTAATGCATGATTAACAATAATTGTTTTACAATTGTATAAAAAAACAAGATTATATTTTAAAGTTATTATTATCATAATTAATTATATTTAGCTCTTTATATTACTATATTATTTATTTATTTTATTAGCAATAATTTTAATTTAAGTGATTTATTATTATAAAATTATTTTTAAAAAATCATCTAGGTATACCAAACACAATACACGTCGCATTTCTAGCATACTTTGACTACAGTATAAGTTTATGGCTATTACTGCACTTCTATCTAATTTGCTTCTATTTAAGAGCAAAAATTAAAACTATCAATCATAATATGGCCATTGCGATTAAGACGAACACGCCACTCACATCCAAGTATATCATGTTAAAACTAAGCTCGCTGAACGATATCTACGCCGAGATCGCCGATTATAACCGTACGTATTGGTCGGCGTATATGTTGGCGATTTGGGTGGTCTTGGGTTCGGTGGTCATCACCGGTACGTATGTTATAATCTACCGGTCAATGGATGTGCTGTCGCACGCGATCATCGGCTACGGAGTGTCCGTTACGGTTATGATCTTCGCGTTCGATATACTCATCGCCTCGTCGATCGCCGCCGAAGCGAACAAGTCGTACGGATTGCTCAATAGTCTGTTCGTTCGCTTTACCGCCGATTCGTTTCGCGGCTGGAATTATCATGTTTATATGAGCCGCTCGATAATTAAAATTGATGTAATGCTTGTTTTTATATGTTTTTATTTCTGTTATACACTATTTGTTTAATTTGTGTTAAACTATCATCCAGTATATGCAGTTTATTATATCTATTATTATTATGCAGCTTTTATTTATGAGAATAGTCATATGGGATTGAGATTATTTAGCATGATTAATTTATAGAGTTTATTAATTATGTTGAAATGTTGCCGGCAAGTAATTTTTAATTGGTTGTAAATTTTATTACTAAATATTTTAGATGATGCATTTTATCGAACGTCTTGGTCAAGCAAAAGTAGGCTTTTCATGCTGGAAACTTTTTACCATTAATCATTTTCGATGTTATGAAGTAAGTAAATTACACAATTTATTTTTATTAGTGTGTAACAAATTAAACAAATTATATATTTTATATAATTTACTTTACAGATTATTTCGTTATTAAGTCTAATGTTTTTGAAAATAATAGAAATGGATTTGAAAGCATAAATAGGTGTGACATGATTAATTTATTTGGCCAGAATATAAATGCGGCCATAATTAAGCCGAGAGTATAGCCGTAATATTTGTAGCACTTGTTTAGTGCGAGTCTGCCGTTGCGGTCGACGTCGAGTCCACCGAATGTTATGCCGAGAATGCGGTGAAACCAAAGCAACGCTTTCGCGATAGTTATGCAGTTTTTATCAAAATATTTAAAAATTTTCATGTTTATTTAGATTAATTTTATTTTATTTTTAAAAATTATTTTTAAAATTTATAAAATATGATTTGGAGGTTAGTATATTGTAATATTTATTTTTTAATGTTAAAAAATTTATTCATGTACATATTTATAATACAAAGACTTTATTATAATTATATTCATATTAACAATATTTTATTAATAAATGTAATAAATTATAATAATATAAATATTAGAATAAAATAAAAATAAATTATATCTGACTTATATACAGTATGTCACGTCTTGTTTACTATTTTTTTTATCAGTATCATTATATTAAAATAACAAAAATGATAAAATATTTATTTGATTTGTGATATACATTAATTTTAATTTGCTAATTGCTTGGCAACGGTATGTAACAAAAAAAATGTAAATATTTAATAAATAAATCAAAACATTAGTTTAAATAAATGGCTAAAACTTACATTATTAAAATGGCCGTTATTATGGATAATAAATGACATTTATATTTTAGTGTTTTATTATTGTTAATTATTTATTTTGTAAAACACAATAAGATTGGTTAGAAATTTTGATAGATTTAATATTTGTATTGATTCCATTTTTAGTAATAACAAATAAAATAGCATAATAAATTATTAAGCTCTATTATAAGGCATTAGATTATACTGTATACATTTTATAATAAATTTTATTATTGAAATATAATATTAATTTGTAAACGTAATAATATAAACATAGTAACAATTTAAAATTTTGTTAAATATAAATAATTAATTTGATAACAAATGATTCAGTAAATATTTTTGCAAAACATAATAAATTTTAGAAGTAAAAAGTTTATTTTGATGATAAATTGATATAGGTTATATTAGACTAATATTAAAAATATAAAGATTAAAATAATAATATGCACGCATGCATCTAGCTCAGTGATAGGAACAATTGGCCTCTGAGGCCAATATATACATACGTATCTTATCAGCTTATGCTTAATAGCATATCAGTTAAATAAATCTCAAAACAACTGTTACAATAAATAAGCTGAGGGAAATAACTTTGAATAATAGAATATTGAATAAAAATATATTTATTTTATTTTAATCAAATATAACATTTTTAATAATTAAATAAAAAATAAAATTATATAATAAAAATTATAAATATAATTGTTAAAATAAATAGGTAATGTAAAATAAAATTATACAATGATAAATAAGTTTTATACAATAAAAATTATACAATTATAAAAAATTTTAGCTAGATTTATTATAACTTCTTATGTTATTTAGTATATTT
>JAQIXC010002338.1:0-11228 GCA_034697605.1 Metabelba pulverosa
GCAAAAACTTGTTTACCATTCATCCACTCATTAATAGACAAACAATTTGTTTTTCAGTTCATATTTCGAGTCTTTTTATCACTTATTTGTAGATAAGAGATAAGTCGTTTTGAATCAATTAATTCATTTCATAAAATTGAGAATTTCTTTTCGAAAATATTTTTTATTTATAATTTGATATTTTTTTCTATAAATATAAGCAATTCTTTTAAAGCCAAGTCTCGAATCTGAACGAGAGCTACAATTTTGGGTTCATTTATAATACGGTTTTCTTGGTCTGGGGTTCGGTCGGCCATAACTCAAATCAATGCAAAAGAGTCTCTTTGAGTGTTTGGTCGCAAGAAATCATTAGCGAAATACAAATTATTAGAATTTGCATTATTTTCTCCGAATTTTGTTTACTATAGAGTGGTTGCGCACTAATACAGTGCCAAAATCGCGGGTCACTTGTGTAGCTCTAGACTATCATTAGGCTCTCCGTCTCAACTGTGTTGCGAAGAAATGGCAATTTCGAAGACCTACTCGTCTTTTGAGTACAATAGCGATCGAATCAATGATTAGTTTTTTCGATTCAAACTTTGAATTCATAAATATTCAGAACATTTGACTTCAAACTTACACTTGTTGAGTGAACTTTTGTTATTGGCATAGCCTGGTTAGCACTGGATTGTTGCGTTTGGCCCTATTCTACATATTCACAGCCAGTACTGCCACTGCAACGCATGCACTGTGTCTGCAATGAGGAGCAGTCGGACACTGAGTGCAGCCCTCAGTTCGAGTCCATGGCTTTAAATGGCAGAACTGCTGCAGATTTATATGGATTAGACATTAAGTGCACGAAAACTGCACTACTTTTCCCGCCAAAGCCAACATTTTTAACATTAATTTAACTGAATTTATAGAAAATCTGGTCAAAGATATCTAAGTTTACGAATTAATAAATCTAAACAATTCATTCATAAGCATTTCAGAGTAAACATGCTAGTTGCTATTTAAATATTCCTCTGTTAAATTTTCATAAATTAATCGCAGCTGCAAATAACCTTACTATTATTTCTACACAATACTAAATTAAATGTAAATTAATGCTAAATTTGTTTATTTATAACATTTTCAAGTTTAATGCAAAAGATATTTGATCTAGATTAAATCTAAAATGCTAAATTTAAGCTTTGATGCCGAAGAAAACAAATAATGACCACTAGTTTGTACAGTGAAATATTTAGTATGTTAGGGTACAATTTTTAAATACTTGAAATTAAAAATAAAATAAACATGTTGTTTGATCTCGCATTTGAAGTGAAAATAACGAATTGTAGTTTATATTGTAAGCGGAGAGCGAAGAAAAAAGTGCATTAAAAGGCTAATAATTGTAGCGACTTATCCGTCCCCTTCGACTCGAAGGCTAATCAATTCGGGACTCGAGGCCTCTCTCTCTCTCTCTCTCTCTCTCTCTCTCTCTCTCTCTCTCTCTCTCTCTCTCTCTCTCTCTCTCTCTCTCACTCTCTCTCTCTCTCCTCTCCTCTCTCTCTCTCTCTCTCTCTCCCAGAGGAGTTGTCACTCGAGAGTCGAGACCCTAACTATCGATTGGAATCGACCTCTACTTAAGAACCCATTTCTTGGAATTTCATAAAAACATATTCTTCGCCAACACTTGTTGTATGTCTGCTCTCATGTGTCATGTGTTGGGTTTGACATCAAAATAAATACTCAAATCAAGCGACAACTCAATCCGAATTGGAGTTTGCAATGAGATGTGGCTATCGATGACTCGGATTGAGTCAATTAGTCGTTTAGTCAACATTTGTTTGATTTGTAAAAATAGGAAATAATAGTTTCATTGCAATGCCTATTAATGCCATACATATCGCGTTATAATAGTGAAGGTTTAGTGTAATGACATTTCTATGTTTTGCATTTTAAAATATCATAATTTCTATTTGTTTTCCAACAATGTCATTTCAATCAGCAAACAATTATTTAAACTTAAACAAGTTTCGCCTTCTAATTAGCACAATTTTCTAGCTAGTTGCTTTAAATAAAACTACTCTCATAGTGTGTTTAAGTTAGCTGATCAAACTAGAAATGTGTGCAGTACAAACTAAAATTGAAAGTTTAGATTATAAAGTATAAACATTGATTGAGAGTGAAAAGGCTTTAATTGCTATTAAGCAGCACTTCCTCAACAATCGCATTACGAGTGAAGAGAATTTTCACATTTAAATGAAACTTTCATTAAGAGCTAAGGCCAGGCAGTGGTTGTTATTGAGATTTTGTTCAACAATAAAGAAAGGGATGTAAAGGCATCTGAAAACTGAAAACGACTACACGTTTTGCGTTTTTGCGACGAGGCTTGCAGTCGACGAGTAAACCAACCAAACCAACTGCACTCGCACTCAAATGCAAGCATTTTTCCTACCTTTTTGTCCAAACGCTCCAACACTTTAGAGGCCACAAGAGAGGAGAGAGTCTGCTCTATGTAGGCAAGGGAGGGAGGGAGAGGGAGGGAGGGAGAGAGCGAGAGAGAGAGAGAGAGAGAGAGAGAGAGAGAGAGAGAGAGAGAGAGACCAAAAAGCGGCGTAAGTTTTATAGTGGCTATACGTCTGAAATGGTGCGCAGAGTGAGGCAGTAGTGGCAGTGGTGTAGGAAAGGCAGAGCAGAAGCAAACCTAAAGCAAACCCAAAGCGAACGGAGACTCTTCGCAAAGCCATAGGAAGTTAACTAAATTGGGCGAAACATTTGCTGAAGAAGTTGGTTATACCCACTATACACACTGTGCGCACTATACCCACTACTGCCACTATACCCACTATACCCAGTACCTGACATTCGCATTGAAAAATAGGTATTTGGGACAGAAAAGTGGTGCTACAGGTTCTCCAAGTCATGTGAAATTAATGTGATTTATCAATAAAAAACTGTACGAATGCGTAATCCACTGCTTATTCGTCTGTCGAATATTTAATTTATTCTTTCGCTTCAAAACTTATTTTTATGTTTTCTTATATTAGTAGACAATTGAAAAAAAAAACGTTTCGCTTATAAGTGTTTATTTATAATTCTAATATCTGATGAACTGATAGTTTTCATACTATAAACTCGTATTTTATTCATTCTTTACGTATAAACACTATTTTAATTTCGATCGAAATTTTCCTTTGAATTCAATATTTGCTTTTCAATGCAATGAATGTTTTGGAGCTCTCGAAGAGGAAAACTTGTAATAAACTTTGAAAATCTGAACTTTTATTTTACAAACTTTCATAAACTTTTCGCAATTTGAAATGGAGTTCATCGAAGAATTACTCCAATTACAAAAATTTGCTCCATGATCAATTTAATAAACACTTTAGTTTAAAGATATTTATCACGTTTTAACCCAAACGAAAATTGAATTTTAATTAATTTAATTTATGTTATAAAAGTAACGAAACAATTCACGAGTGTTTAAGTGTATTGATTAAATAATACAAGATTTAATTGTTTAATCATGTTTAACAAGAATATATACAATACAGAACAGAATATTGAGCTTATTTAGTATGTGTAGAGCTAAAACTATAGTGTGCTAAATTTATATTGCTAAATTCAGATGGATTTAAATATAATTTTAACAAAATATACACTTAGTTCTGAATCAATTATGGAATAATAATTTAAACTATAATTAATATGTAAAAAATATTTTAAATAATTTTCACTGCTACTTTAATGTTAACTTTTACAGAATTAAAGTTACTTTAAGATATCTGTATAATTTTTATATAAGTAAATTGTTGATAAAGCTTGATTTAATTTAAGTTAGTGCATATTTATATAAGTAATTGAGAAATTTTGTATAATGAAAAAATTAACTTAAATAGTTAAAAATAATTATCATTTTACTTTTAAAGTTTGACAATAAATGTTTGCACATTAATACAAAAAAATTTTAAGATTATTTAATTATATTTATAAGGTTCATTTTATATGAGTATTTAAGTCGACTTTTACATAAAATAATTATTTTGTATTTAATTCATAATATTTTAGTATAAATAGTAATTATAAACTAATGAATAAAATATTTTAAAAAGCTACATTCTAACTTATTAATAATAATTTGTATTAGTATTCAAATTATAAATAAATTAGAATAAAAGAATATAAATTTATAAAATCGAAACCTTCTCTAAATTATATAATTGTGAAAAATATTAAAATTTTTATATCTTGTTTACTTCATTTGAAATGAAACGAATCTTTAATTAATTTATCAAAATTCCATTCGTTTCGTAATTATATTTTGATTAGTCTTTTCTTATCAATAATGTAGTGGAATATGACTACAATCTGTTCATAATATGCACTCATTTTTCAATTCAACAAATTTAAGCCAAAATTATCTCTAATCATAAAAATTGATTTATAACACCAATTGATTATTAAAATGAAAATATATTCTAATGTTTAATTAGTTAACTTCTATTTCCTAACGTAACACTTATTCTATCTTAATTAAATTAGCATTTCGAAAATTTCAACAGTGTGTTTGGATTAAAAAAAACTGTGATAGTATTTAAGTAAAACAAAAAATCTTTTTTAATCAAAATTTTTGCAAATAGTTAAATTTTTTTTCTTGTTTTACATTTTTATTTGTATGTATGCAAAAAATTTTAATTCTTTAATTCAAATTCAAAATAGCATTCTAAAAACAAACAGAGTAATAAATAAGTGATGACAAATTCAACAAACATGTTCTGCATCGCCAATGTTTTTAGTCTAAAAAAACGAATTCGCAGAACATTTGAGAGATATATGAAATGAAGTTTTTAATTAACAATTGTTGAAGTGAAACAAAAATAGACGTTTTTTTATACACTGTTTTGGACTGAAATTCGATCGCAAATTACTGCACTCTATGTAACCAATAGTTATAATCAGAATTGCTTTGAATATACAGTATATTTTGAGAAAATCGCGTTACATTTCAAGTGAATCATTCATATTTAATGCATTAAATAATATTTTTTAGCGGAATATTATAATTAATAATTTGCATTGCTGTATTTATCCAGACATTTGCCAGAGTAGCAGTGAATAGAGTGAATAAAAAGCTGAAATGTTTAGCCGGAAAATGATTGAACTGAAAGTTTTTATACAGTATTATCGAATTGGAAACAAAACTGTATATCTGCTAACGTTTTCGGATATCAGTTATCATTCGCCAATAGACGAGACGATTCCATCTGCTGTTGCGATTCAATTACATAACGCGATTGCATTCAAATCGACTTTTGCACCCAAACGCTGACTTTACGCTCTTATCGCTTGTTTTTCGCAAATATACTATTATTCGCTCAATTGCAGCAATAATATTATACAGTATATTCTCGTCTAAATTGATAAAATGGAAATTTTATGCTCTCATCTCATTTAAAACAAACAATTTAATGACCTTTTTTGGGGCTTATTTCGAGATTAATATTATTTTTGTTAACAAAAATTCTGTTTTTGGATTCATTGACAAATACATTGTTTATATGTTTGACGAATATAACGACGAATAAGGACTGGATTTGTAATACAAATTAAGAAATACTTTCAAACATTAGTCTAACGTTATATCTAACTAACGCTAAGTGTAAACAAACTGCCAATTGATTGTTGTTTTCAGGTCTAATTACCACGAACGAAGACATTTTATCTTCCAAAATTCTTGCAATTAATTTTTTGTTAAATATTTTTTGTAATTTTTGAAAAAGTTGAATGCTTTTATTTTTTAGTTAGAAAACCAAAATCTCTTTATATCTACTTAGTGGATAGTATGATTTACACTGGATTAAAAATATACCGTAGAATGATTTTAGTGTCACGTACAAACACTTTTTAGCGTACAATTTTCAATAGAAATTTAGATTTGTTCATTTCGTATACTGCTATTTTTATTCAAAGCTCGTATAACTTAGATAGATTCTTTAGTAGAGTTTAGATAGATAGTTTTACTTTTTTAAACAAACATTTTCCCGTATACCGAGAAAAGATTGGGCAAATTTAAAGAGATTAATTTAGATATTAATTTTGATTGTACTAAATTTACTGTGTATTTCAACTTTAAATTTTATCATTCTAGTGTAAATTATGCCTTCTCCTTGCTTTCCTAATTATGATATGTGCTTAAAACTTTTACTTGATGAGTTTATTCTCTTTTATACTATTATACAGTAGTTAGAGTATATGCAATAATAAATTAGTTTAAAAACATTGTTTAATATAAAAATGACATGAATGCAAAACAGTTTAGATGTGAATTACAATAATTTAACTAGATAACTCAACCGCACAAAATTCTTTGTTTGGTTCAAATAAAATTCAATGAGTTAAGCCATGTTAATCTTAAAGAATAAAGGTTAACTTAAACATATTATAATTGTCTGCATTAGTATTTTCATGGCTATCAAACATCTAGATTAAAGTTCAAAGCACTCATCACTACTGAATTGAATTAATTTTTTTAAATTTAAATTTAACTTTAATTGAATTTATTTTTAAATTTAACTCAAATTTGATTTAATTGAATGCTTAGACGTATTGACTCAATTAAATAGTCTATTTTGAGTTGAATTCCTATCAAATTGACAAGTTGAAATTAAACTGCTTCAAGCCTGTCCAATGTAATTAGATCAATAGTGTGTTATTTTTATTCAATCTATCCAAACAAAATTTCTTATAAGCATGGTAAAATTTTCTTTAAATTTTAATTGTAAAACAGTCGTCAAAAGTTGTATTGAAGTAAAGATTGCGACGAAAAAGCGAAACTCCAAGCAATTAAGCGTCAGAGTTGTGTTTATAATAAAAATTCAATAAAATAAACTTGCCAAAATGCTAACTTGCAATAAAAACTTGCAATAAAATAGTTTGTTTTAAGAGCACTCCTATTGCCTGGTCTTAGGTATGAAAACTTAAAACGAGTGCTTCAGTTGGGGTTTAAAATACATCTTACTTTTGCTAAAAATGATTGAATTATGAATCTTACTAATTTTTTTAATTACTTTCATTTAATTGCTATTTAATAATTAGCAATTAATTAACTTTTTAGTTAATTACTTTTTTTTAAATCTATCTAAATTTAGTTAATTTTTTTGTTCAATGGAATGTAGCGATAATTTAATTAATTTTAGCATGGAGGATTTCCTTTACATTTAATTTCATAAATGGTTTGCGTAAAATGTTTAAATTTAAACTAAATTAATGGAATTTTTCTTACAAGAAACCCTGCTAGTTTTATTATTTTTGCTAATAATACGCAATTTTAAACATTGCAAATACATTGCATATAACCGACACTTTTAGCGTTAAAATTTCAAATTCGTCATTAAGTGGAAAGAAAAAGTATTTCCAAACTAATAGTAGAATAATAGTGAGGAGAGAGAGAGAGAGAGAGAGAGAGAGAGAGAGAGAGAGAGAGAGAGAGAGAGAGAGAGAGAGAGAGAGTCTGGATGTGTCTGCTTTGATGTAATAGCTTCGGCAGTTTCGTTGCTTTCGTTGCTTTACTGCCCCATCGCTGCACTCAAAACAAGTTTCAATGCTTTTAATTATTTTTTTATTTACTTTGTTTTCATAAAAGACTTCTAAGCCGTAAAAAACAAAATTTTCATAATTAATATCTTAAGAAAAAAGGTTTTGCCAGTTATGTTGAATGAGCTTGGCACCTACTTTTCCTCTACTGCCAAACATTTAAATTTGTTGCATTTACAATTATCTAAAACCTCAAATAAAGCAAGAAAACACTCTACTGACAATAGAACTTATAGTATAATCCTACATGTTAATGAAAATCCCATTCAATTGTAATTCATTATAAAATCCGGACTCATTCTGCTGTCAGAAAATATTCGATTTTGTTTGAAATCAATGATATGTTAGCGATATTTTCGTGTTTGAGAAACTGTTTGGCGTTCTTATGGCGAGAGTTGTTGTTTGGAAAGCAGTGCTAAGTCTTGCAACACTAGACCCGACTTACCTTCGGCGCACTGTTGCTCACCTTGAAGTCACTTCACCACTGCTACAACTGTTCTCTTCAAGACTTTTATCATCCAATCTGACGACATTCATGACTTATTCATACAATTTCTTCAATATTTAATGTACTATACATTCAATACATTTAATTCATGTTTGAGACCAATATTTTCGATCCATTGCTTGTCTTTAAATTTTTAATACTTTTTATTGAAAACTCTTTTCGATCAGAAATTTCAGGATTTTTTCAAAACTAATCGTTTTCAAGGATTTTCTATTTGTTTTGTTAGGTTTTAAAGAATCTTTCGATTTTTGCAGATAAATAATGATTTCCTTTGATGGGCCTATAAATTAGGGATTATATAAATGCGACGCTCAGGAGCACCGATAGCTAAGGGTATGGTAGGGGAACGGTAGGTCGGCTGATAAATTTAACTTTTAAGTTTTTAAATGTCAGGTCTAATGATTTTTTTGGTTAGCATTTTTTTCAACTTATTTTTACGAAATGCTTTCCAGGAATAATTTTGATTGCTTACTATTTGAATTTTACCTTGAACATCTAGTCGCAATTCTACCCATAGTTATTATGTTTCTAACATTTTTTGCTCTTTTCTCTACACAAATAACAGTTTAAATTTTGGCAGACTTTGAGAATTTTTAAAGTTATGAGACTTTAATGAAAGTCATAACAATTGTAAACAACATTTATCTTTCTTTTTGTTTTTTAATCATGTCATTATTGATGTCATTGGCAGTGTTTAGACCAGAGCTAAATTAACAAGCCACAATCATTAGCACAGTTAGCACCATATCTGAACATTTTTTGTTATTTACGAAATTAATTTTCTCTTTGAGCAGTGGTTTTCATCATTTACTTACTGTTTACTAAAATTTTATGCATTTTTAATTAGATTTTTTCTTTTAACATTATGATTTTATTTATTTATAATTGATTTAAATCTACAGTATTTGTTAATTAAGTTTTATAGATACTTATCTAAATAAAAAAACGATAATTTTGTATTATGAAAACATGTTTAATGTTTTTAAATTTTTTAAACAAATAATATAACACGTTATTTTCTATTGAATTAGCAAATATTACAAACATATAAATTAAACAGTTTTTTATAAAATACAATAAGTCAACAAAAATGTTTTAAAGTATTTATATGGATAAATAAATAAATTTTCAATCTTAGAAAGTTTTAAAATGAAAATATATTTTTGGAGTTATGTCCTTAAAAACCTCAACTTATTTGTGATAATTGCTTAAGTATTTACATAAATTGAAAAATACTTTATTTACCAACACTTTTAGTTAATTATTAATATCAGGAATAAAATAAACTAACTTGAATTAAACTGATTTTAATCAAAAGTATTTAATGCTTAAATAAAATATAACAACAATAATCATTTATTTTACTCAATAAAAATATTTACTTACAATAGTTGTAATGTTAATAATGGAAAAATTGTAAAAGCAATTTACAACTAATAAATATTTTTAATCACTTGTAAACAAAATTATTGTTAGCTATTTTAAAGTATTGTCTAATTCTATAAATTAATACAATTTAATTTAATAACCAATTAAATTTTAAAAGTTTTGCAAAAAGAAATTATTAAGTTTTATTTTTTTACAAAAGCACTTTGCTGGAGAAGTTTTAAAGCTGTACTTAAAAATAAATGTAATAAATTTACTTTATACTTGTAACATTATATAACGTTATATTAACATAATTATAATATTGTAAGATAGTAATAATTATTGGGCTTATTTTAAACTAAATTTTAAAAAAATGCATTTGGTCAACGAACTAATTATTGATTAATACATCAATAATTAGCCGTTTTACCAAGCGCGATTTTCAAATTTCAGTTAAAAATAAACTCAATAGAATGTAAACCTAAATGAAATTTTTATATATAGTTTCAAACAAAACGTATAATTTATTTAATTGTTTATTGAATATTAGTTATTTAATATTAATATAAAAAAGCAAAATTTAACATAGTTGTAGTTTAGATCTTTTAATACTGTGAAGATACCTGCAGTTCAGATTTTAACATTTATATAATTATAATTACTATAAAATTGAACAACAATTCTTTATAAAATTTTTTTACTTCAACTAAAAGTACAAATTAAGTAAATCTTTGTATTTTGTTTGAATTAAACTTAACATAAAAAATTACAATGTCTGTTTTAACATGTTAAGATATTATACACAAACCTCGATGATTAATTATAATTTGGATTAATATTAACTGCAATTTAACTGAAATTACCGGTATTATATAAATATATTGACATCACCTAGCAACTTAGGCAAAAATTCATAATAAAAAATACTATCAAAACAGAAATGTAAAACAGAATTCATTATCTGTAATTATTCGCTACAAAAGTTATATATTTATTAATGTCTAACAAATTTATTTAAACTGAATTTAGCTTAAAGAAATTTTGAGAATATTTAATAAAAGTAAGAAAAGTTTTAAAAGTTTTCTCAATACACATACCCTTATCCGCGAAACTTTAGAAAAGAAATTTATTAAAATAGAAAATTAATAAACTTTAGAGTAGAAAATTAAATGCTTGCTAAAAATTTAATAATTAAATTGAGTCTTAATTAATTTATACATTAAATTTAAACAGTAGAGCATTAGTATTATTAAGTTAAATTAATTTTAAATTAATATACAGATATGATATAAACTTAATTATTTTGATTTGATATTGAAAAATGATTAATCATGGTGACAATAAAGGTTAATTAGCTTGTTCCTATTACACTGTAACTTGTTTCTATTAATTAACTGACCTTCCTTCTAATAAGTAAAACTAAGTTTATATTTTAATGTATTTGTCTTTTATAGAATATTTTATTTAAAATATTTTAAATGCAGTAAATTTTTACTAAATTAATTAAATAGTTTGTATAAGTTTGATAAAAATCATTTTTTATATTTAGTTTATAAATTTTAATAAAATTCTAAATTAAATACATGAAATTTATAACAATTTTTTTAAAATTAAAATTAAAATTGTATTGAATATTATTTAAATAAATATATTTGAATATACAGTCGGTGGAATTTAAGAAAATTGATGTTTAACCCGATTTTCTCTGGAACTACTAAACCGATTTCAGAAATTTTCAATTCAGATTTTTTAGAATTGACCCCCGCATCTTCGGTATGAAGGAAATTTTAAAATA
>JAQIXC010002339.1:0-11224 GCA_034697605.1 Metabelba pulverosa
TGCCTATTTTTTATTACAAATATATAACAAAATAATCTATTAAATATAATATATAATATAATTTAATGAGTTAAAATTTAATAGTTTTGTTTTTATTATGGATTTAATGTTAATTTATAAATATAGTAAAATAAATTATCTTATTTATTTAAAATAATGCTTGATAAATATATTTTTAATAATTTGAAATTTAATTTTTATATAACATGTTATTATAAATGTGTTAAAGAAAGTTAAAATATATATATATATATACACTGCATGAGAATAATTATGTTTTATATTTATATAAACATATGAGACATAATAATGCAAATTAAAATTAAAAAAAATTAATAATAAAAATATACAATATATCTAGTTTTAAAGAAAAATAACAATTATTATATTAATAACAATAAATTACAAAATTTAAATAAATAAATTAAAATAGCTGCATAATTCTACATAGTTTTATTACACATTATATTCACAGTATATTAATATAACATTATAAGTATTATAATATTTTTAAAAACTATTTACAAATGCTTAATAAGATTAAAATGTAAATGTAATACTAATGTGTCTGTAATTACTTTATATAAAATTTTATATTGCCACAAATTTATAATAAACTATATGTTGAATAATTTTAAATCATTTAATACAAAAATAAAAAATTATAATACATGTTACAAAATATAATACGGTAACTACTAATTAGGTTACAGGGTACAAAATACAGTTATCAAGATAATCTCTAAGAAAAATCATACACAATGTAGTATATCATATATACATAACAAATTTTTATTTAATTATTAATTAATTAACACTAAATTAACCTTGAAATACGTTTGATGTAAATTAAATATAAGATACATATAATAGTAGCAAAAATAACAATGCATAAAATAAACAAAATAGTTTTAAGCATATATTTTTTAGCAAGACAGTCTCGAGCAGATAAAACTAAAAACTCGGACCAAATATCTCGCATCTGATCCTCATTACACTCGAAGACGACGGCACTGACGCTCAACACACAGACATAGCAACTTCGGGACCGAATCAGACCGCTGTCCGAGCGCTGAATTCCGGCCAATTCGGCGATAATTCCCGTTACAAAAACGTCTTCAATGTCGAACACATAACCCGAATAGCCGTCAATTGTTTCGATCCACAAATTAACAATATTCGTGCTAAATATATACGCCGGCCCATTCGCATAGCTCGGGTAATCGTGAGCAGGGTAATATTCAACGGGAAAATACCATCCACTCCACGGATCGCGATTAACCGACGGTTCGTTAAATACAAAGCCGTTGAAACCGGACCGGAATTCCGGTAACTTATGTAGCAATAGGTCCGGGTTTACAACGACGTCGTCGTCGGCTTTGAGAATGTATTTCGGGGTTCGGCAGTAGTCGCGAATCCAACGCAATATTGATATCGATTTAAGCGTTAGGTTGTAGTAGTGGTCGACGAACGCGAATTGGATTATATCGGCGTTTGTTTGCGATTCGGTGACCAACTGTTCGTTTACGCGGGAATCGGGACTCACGCCGACGGCGAAATAGACGCTTACATTGCGTCGCCGGAGAGCGTCGACCCACGTCTCGCGCAATGCTTGACGCGCTGTAGAGCCGTCCGGCCGCGAGAGTATGAATACTGCAATTGGTTGCGCATCGCCGCACGGGTTCGGCTGTATTTTGGTCGCCGTTTTCGTTAATTCCAGTTCTTCGCGAGAATATACGTATTTTCGCCCATTATTACTAAATTTTATTAAGTTTAAATTAATTAACTTTGATTAATGTTTATATTGTTTAATATGTACAAAATTTTCACAAAATTTATTAGTTATATAATGATACAGTATTAAAAATACTTTAAATCTTACCTTGACGTTTGACTCACGTTGCCGATAGTTTCATACTGAGACAATTGATTTCTAACTCTTAAGTTATACAGTACAAACAACGCTAGAACCAGTAACGCACAAAATATTATTTTTCGGTTTGGTGAAATCATTTTGCAAAAATTGATAACGTAGGTATTTGCGTATAAAAAATCTTTAACAGCATAATTTGGAAATATTTCAGTTGTATTTTTAACCTACAACAATTTCTAAAGGATTTTGTCGAGAGACTAAGGCAGCGAAATTAACTCAAAGTTTAGTTTTTTCCTAACAATTGGATAGTACACCAACAAGAATGGATACTACATTATTATGAACTATGAGTAAGCTGTCTCGCAGTAATTTTATGCATGGTAAAGGTGCACCGTAAATCTTCAGTATAAACATGTAAGGCTCAATGATGAGTCAACAGTGAGTTTAGGTTTAGCCAGCCACATTGGATTTATCAGCACATTATTACAGTATCATGCTAATTCGTATATCAATGTTGGTATTTTGGTTGATTGATGCATTTTACTTTAAACTTTTAATTTTATTTTATAAATTATTAATCGTAATAAATATTTTAGTTAGTATACAAAAGTACATTATTAACTCAATAATGTAACATGCTTTTACGCGTTTGCTATTATATTATAACATATGGATTATTGATGTTTTACTGCACTCGTTAATTTGTCATTTTTTTCTTATCAATTACCAATCTAAATACAATAACTTAGTAACACTCTCAGATTTTTTGCACGTATATAAAATACATTATACACATATATCACTGTTATAATGTAGTTATTGTATCAGACTTTTGGTGCTTTAATTGAAATGATTTTTACATGTTTATTATATTATAATATAATATGACTGTTCTAAAAATTACACTAATTTAGGTACAAAACCGTGATTTATTAAACGGCATATTAAGCTATATCAAATTCACACATTTTTTATTTGTTAATTGTTTTAAAAATATACAATATATTCAAATTTATCATTTTATAAATTAGTAACATTCAAAAATAAATTTTTCAATTTATGACAATTTTTCAGTAAATATAAAATTATGTTTAACAATTATTACTAAATAAATTATACTATTTTTGTCTACTATTTTTATAAATTAAATTAAGTCTTGAATAATAATTTTAAATATTTTAAAACAATCATTAAATATTATATTACAAGTTTATACAGAATGCAATGATATACATATTATATGAGACAAATCAAACAGGATGTTTTGTAGTATGCAATAAAACTAAAATAATTGTTGTAAAAATTAACAATTAATTAAAACTAAATTAACCTTGAAATACGTTTAATGTGAAATAAATATAAAATAAATATAATAATAACAAAAATAAAAATGAAAAAGATAATTAAAATAGTTGTGCGTAAAGATATTTTAGCAAGACAGTTTTGCTCAGATAAAACTAAAAAATTGGACCAAATATCTCGAAATTGATTGCTATTACAGCCATACATCACAGCACTGGCGCTCAAAACACAGACATCGCAACTGCGGAGACGAATGAGATCGCTGTCCGAGCGTTGAATTCCGGCCAATTCGGCGATAATTCCCGTAACAAAAACGTCTTCGATATCGAACACATAACCCGAATAGCCGTCAATTGTCTCGATCCACAAATTAATAATATTCGTGCTAAATATATACGCCGGTCCATTCGCGTAGTTGGGGTAATATTGAGCAGGGTAATATTCAACGGGAAAATACCACTTACTCCAAGACTGACGATTAACCGGCGGTACGTTAAACACGAAGCCGTTGAAACCGGACCGAAATTCCGGTAACTTATGTAGAAATAAGTCGGGGTTTACGATGACGTCGTCGTCGGCTTTGAGAATATATTTCGGGGTTCGGCAGTAGTCGCGAACCCAACGCAGTATTGATATCGACTTTAGAGTCAAATTGAAGTAATGGTCGACGAATGCGAATTGGATTATATCGGCGTATGTTTGCGATTCGGTGACCAACTGTTTGTTTACGCGGGGATTGCGACTCACGCCGACGGCGAAATAGACGCTGACATTGCGCTGTCGGAGAGCGTCGACCCACGTCTCGCGCAATGTCCGCCGCTGTGCGAAGCCTTGTGGCCGCGACGGTATGAATACTGCAATTTGTTGCGCATCGCCGCACGGGTTCGGCTGTATTTTGGTCGCCGTTTTTGTTAATTCCAGTTCTTCGCGACAATGTATGTATTTTCGCCCGATATTACTGCATTGTTTAAGTTAAAAATAAGCATATTACTTAATTTAATTAATTCTATCAATTAATATTTACATTGCTTAATATTTTAGAAATTTAGTAAAAACTAATATACGTTCTTAAAACACACATGACAATAAAATATTTATAAAATTATTGTAAATTAATGTAAATTTTTATTTTGATTAATTTTATAACAAATCTAATATAATTTTATCTTTTCATTTAATAAGATGCATAATATTGTATATTGAAAATTATTTTTACTTAATTAACTAATTTATTAATTCAATATTTTATACACTGTAATTGCATAATTATTATTTAATTATATATTTTAAAAGTTTTACTACTTTATAAATTAAAATTTATCCAATTTATAAGTAATATATTAATAATTTGTTTAATAATTGTTTAATAATAAATAATTGTTTAAGGATTTTAAAACTTACCTGGAAATTTTATTGTCACTGTCATTCGTTTCATATAAAAACAATTTATTTATAGTTTTTGAATTATACAGTATTAATAACACTAGAAGCAGCAAAACACAAAATATTATTTTTTTATTTAGTAAAAGCATCTTGCTAAAATAAATAACGAATGTATTTGCTAAAAATATTTAACAGTACAATTTAGAAATATTAAAGCTTTAAACATTCTTAAAAATATTAAATGGTGTTTGTTCAATATAAACAACGGATCATAATTGAGCTAAGTATTAACAGGCAACATTTGATTTATCAGGGCATTATTATGAATTAATAATATCAATTACTTAAATTTGTAAAATGTACATTACATAATTCTAATACCAAAAATGTCACATAAATGTTTGTTTTTAGCAATTTCCATTATTAATATTACTGCACTCTTTACTGTGCCATTCTTCTCTTATCAATTTTCAATCTAAATCCAATAGTAACACTATCAAATTACACTATAACACTATTACGTTATAATGTATTTATTGTATCAGATTTTGGTGCTTTTTTTGAAATAATAGTTCACATGTTTCTTTTATAATTGTTCGGAAAATTACTTTAAAACATGTACAAAACCGTGAGTGATTAACCGGCAAATTAATCATATAAAATTCATACACTGTTTATTTGTTAATTTTTTACAACATATTCAGCTAAGCACATACTGTATATAAGTAAAATACTACTGTAGTACAGAACTGTTTTAACTCATCACTATTATAGTATTAGCATTTTATTATGTTTTATTTAATTACTTTATAATATATGTAGTTTTTATATATTTGTGTCAACGCACTATTTGAAATATTATTTATAATTACAGTTTAATTACAATTTAAACAATAATAATTTTTAAATATAATTTGTGACCACTCACATACCTAAGTTTAACAGTGTAAAGTTTAAGGTGTTAAATTCAAACTGATAATATTGTTAAATGATATTTTATATTTATTATATAACATATAAACATATATTCTAAATGAATTGTCATTAATATTTATTGCCAAAAAGAAATTATTTGTAAAAGATCATTTGTAGATAAGCTGTGTCAACACTTATTAAAGATTACACAGTTACTATTAATTTACATTTCTGCATAAGTGTTATCCCGCATTTGCTGGTTATGTCTGTTAAAGGCATGTTACAAATGAATAAATGTGAATAATTTTAACTGTTTTAAATTACCAGTTTAAATAATTTTAGTTAGACTTTTTGTGAATTATATGTAAAGAAGTATATGAGTTGCAGGTATGAATGTAAAATGCACATTATTTACAAATTACCATACTTTGAATTGAGCAAGATAAATATTTAAACATTAAAAAAATATTTTTAAATTATTTTATAAAACTGGCAAAATTTTATTGCTAAAGATTCAATCATTCGTAAATTTATTCACATTAATTTTTAATTTATAAAACTACATATTTTGTTATAAAATATTTTTATATGTTAATCACGTAATGTCAATTTGTTATGCTTAGTAATAAATTAATTAATTGTACATATAAGTGATTAAATATCCGAAAAATAAACATAAGAGATTAGTATCTATTTTTGAGTTATACAGTCATATTTAAATGTTTTTTATTATGCCAAAATAAGCGCATTCTATATAAACAAATTCGAATAATAGTTACAATTTTATTGCTTAAAATAACTTTATAAACACAAAATATATAAATTAGAAGAAAAACTAAAAAATATATAAACATGCTATAATTTCTACAATAAGTTAAAGAATAGTAATTAAAGTCAGTCCAAAACAGGTTAATCTCAGCCATACTATCGCATTCAATAATTACCACGCACGAATATAAAGCGCACACATCATCGCAGCTAACTTCTCTAAACAAATCAGTACCATGTCGCTTTACACCAGAAGCTTGGGCCAAAATACCATTGAGAAAAACATCTTCATGGTCTAAAACATGCCCGGTAAATAGTTCTAACGTGTCAAATAATTGCTTGGCACTATCCTTGATCAAATAAACACCACCATGGATAAATACGGGATAAAAATCACCACCGTAATAATAAAACGGCATATAATGCTTATGGCCCATGTTTCTTGATGGTTTCTCATTTATTCGCAATATGCCATTAATACCTTGCTTAAATTCGTGTAGTCTACTTAATAACATGTTCACATTAACCATGGCGTCGGAATCGACTTTAAGTATATGCCGCGTGTGCGGGCAGTATTGATTGACCCAGCGCAAAATTGACAGCGACTTTAAGGTGAGATTATAATACGAGTCAATAAACGCGAACTGAATGACATCGCCGTACAGTCGCGCCTCGCGTTTCGCCATTTCATTGAGGCGTCGATCGGCGCTAAAACCGATCGCGAAATAGACGCTAACGTTGTGTCGCTTCGCGTCGGCGACCCACGTCTCGCGCAACGTCTGCCGCCAAACGTGCGATCGAACGCCGCTTACGTACGAGTGTACGAATACGGCGACCGGCTGTGCGGTCGAGCACTTGTCCGCGTTGATCGTAACGATCTTGGTCAATTCAAGCTCCGCTTTCGAGTTTGCATAGGTGCGTTTTGGCTCGATGGTTACCTGATTAGGTACCTGGGTGTATTCAGTCAATGAGTCACTCTGCAGGTGAACCAAACAATACAGGTATGTAACAATAAATACGATAAACAGCAATAAAAATATGACACGTCTCTTTCTAAGCATAATACAGTTCTACAATTATTATTAGCATATAATAAGTTAAATTATTTTTGGTATTATAATAAACTAATAAATAATAAATTAATGTTTCATTTACATATTTAGCTCACATTAACCATTGTTTTGATAATAGGCTAAATTAGACCTACCTAGTTACATGCTATCAACCTTGTATTTGCAAAACTACTTCACAAATAGATTATTTCTAATCGTAACAGAAATGAATGATAAATATAAGTTAAATAAATAAGAGTTTTACTCATATCTAAATAGTGCTGTCAACTTTCAAGCAATCACCATGATTCTCCCGGAATCGAACAATTGTCAAGCCTCCAGGACAGTCGCTTACCTTGATACTATTCATTCTTGGTTAAGAGAAATTTATTTTTTAAAATTAAATACTATGCGCAGATTCACATAAAATGTTGTTATAATAAAGAATAATTTAAAATTAAGTTTATGCATCTATATTTCTTATTTTTATTAACTGTATAATATTTTCTAAATTTCTCATGTATGATTTGCCAGATAATTTAGTGCAATCATTATAAACACTAAAATACTATTCGTATAGAGAAACTCGAAAATCAGGAATAAAACCAAAGCAGAGATGAGGTATACGTAGAACATTAGTCCCGTTTCGTCGCTTACGTTTTTTGAGGTAAAAAATAAAATTTTCGTTATTAGTATGCTTGCTATCTCGGGGCATTCTAACTTTTTGCTCATACATTTAGAGAAAAATAGCTTGATACAAAATTTTCCATTTTTAACTAATTCTATGGTATATTATACCAAATAAAATATGATAAAGTCGAATATGCCAAAGATAAATATGCCAAAGTTGAATATAAATGTTGTATGTAGTAGATTTAACATAAAATGGTATACAGATTTTAGCTGTACTGATGAGTCCTGGAGGATGTACCTATTTTCTTCTTTAACTGTCATATTCGACTTTGTCATATTCGACCTTGTCATATTCAACTTTGCTATGATATAACATAAAATTAGTTAAAATGGGGAAATTTTGTTCTAAGCTATTTTTTTCTAAATGTATGAGCAAAAAGTTAGAATGCCTCGAGATAGCAAGCATAGTTATTAGTAATGTTATATTGTGATCACTAAAATGAGAGTAACTGTTATTAATCAATATTATTGGATTAAATTCAATGAAATTTATCCAAAAAAAAATAATCCTAAAATTAATTTTTTTAATTAATTAAAAATTTTTTGCAAAAATTTTTTGCAGACAAATTAAATAAAAATTAAAAATCATTTTAAGGTCTCAATTCAAATTGTGATTTGTTTGTTAATTAAAGCATTAAGAGTTGTAAAAAATTATTTTATAAAATTTATTTTAATTTCAAAAATAATTAATTTAATGATAATTATAAGCTCCGACTTTGAGGTAGTACCTAAATTAGGGAGTATACTATATTTAAAAAATTCAGCTAAAATATAAAATGCCATACATTTTTGAACAAAATGCAGAAAATTTCTACAAAATCGCACGAATAGTTTTTATTTTATTCATGTCTTATAAACTTTTATAGCAAAAAACCAGCCTGTATTTATATATTTTATACCTCAATTACATCTGTAAAATATGTGCTTACAATATTTATAAATATTCATTGCAAAATAAGTTGTTATTCCAGTCTTAACAACAACAAAAACACAAAATAATTTGGCAAAACTCTAAAGTTATAAATAGGAAATGGTCATTTTATATACCAGTTATACATTTGTTAAAATGTTTCAAATTTTATATTTGTGTAATACATAAAATTAATTAACATTTTAGATTTAATTCTAAATCACTTTATACATAAAATATACTTTATGCTATATAAATTAATGAGTAATTGTTATTAAAAAAAATAAGAACATATTAATTAATTTGTATAGATTAATCGTAAATTATAAAATAGAATTTTAATTAACAAATATTAATTGATGATAATCTTGTATAATTTAATAAGTGTCTGTCCAATCGACAGCGCCGACAGGCCGAGCCACATGCCGATAAAACCGCCAAAGGTACCGAGAAAGTTTATCAAGCTCATTGCGGACACGTGTTCGATTGTCTGATCGTGCATCGTGTTATGGCGCATGGTAAACCAAAATACCTTCACCCAGGGCGATTTCAGACTCCAGGCGCTCTCAGATCGTATCTGTGCGCTCGGGTAGTCGATATGGCATTCCCTCGCACATAACTCATCGCAATACTCGTTCGCAGCGATAGCACACGTTTTATTTGGGGCCAAAAAGCAGCTTGATGATTTTTCGAGCACATGATAACGGCGTACCAAATTGCCCGACCAGATATCGCATCCCGTACATGATACTGGTGTGCCATCTCGATTCTCGCAACAATTATCTTGCTGATTAAATTGCTTGCGAAAACACTTATAGCGGCAATCGGCGCGCGTGCGCTCGCCGTCGGGCGCCGTAACATTGTAGTCGCGGCAGCGGGTTTTATATGGCGCCGGCAGCAAATGCGTCCGGGTAATCGAATACGTAAACTTATACCGGTGATTGACTTTTAGGGCGAAGTAATTCTCCGCGTCACTATCGTACGGGGTAGCGTTCGCGGAATGAACTGACACGTGCAATTTATTCTCCAATTTATTATCATGTTCCTCGACGTCGAATACGTTGGGCGGAAACCAGCGCTCGTTATGTATGACCAAGACGGTCACTTCGGTGCGTTCGGCCCGTAACGCGCGCCACCGTTCGCGCAGTCGACTGAACAACGTGAAGCACTTGCGCGTGTCGTACTGGAACTCACGTACGACCGACTCGATCGGCTCCGTGTCCTCGGCCGCCTTTCTACCGCTATCGAGGTTAGCGACGCGCGCCGTTAGCCACGAATCCCAATCGTAGTTAAAGCGATCGCTGACCATTCGGTACCTTGCTGATATAGTCACGTTCTCGTCGAATAGCGCGCTTGTCGGCACCGGTATGTGCGCATAGTTGGCCCAAAATAGCTCGAAATAGTCGCTTAACCTACGTTTGAACGCCTCGTTCCGGTAGTCGGCGTCCGTCACGTTCGACATGATATTCGCGTATTCGGTGTAAAGCTCTCGTAATTCCGGATGTTTTTCGGCCATTCCGTCCATTCGTATCCCAAACGGATAGCATATTGTGATCGCCGGCAGCGAATCGGTAGTGATTTTGCCGAATCGGATGTTGACTACTGTGTCGCCGGTCAGGTATTGCGCGAATAGTTCGGCGGAATGATTGTAGAGTAATAGCGAACAGATCGCGAATAATGCCATTTGGATAGCATTTGTCCAGTTTTTTAATTCTAATATTTTCTGTTTATTAAATCGCAATTTTTTACGCGTCGCCAGATTGTTAGCTTGGCTTTCTTCAATATTCAGTATGTTTGTTTAATATTTTCACTTATTATTGCATTTATTATATTAATTAATAACTGTAATAAAATTAATTGTTAAATAATTTATGCAAATATTATTCATAGATTGTTATTAATAATATAAGTTATTATTAATTTTTAAATATGTGTTAATAATTATAACAACTTAATAATAATTAAATTATAATTAACTAAAAATATGAATGTTTAGCATGTTACATAAAATACATAATGTAAATCTATCACAAACAAGGTTGCATTGTAGCAGACACAGCAAATTAATTTCTACCAAGTTTTTAAGCTTCGCGATTTAATGTACTTTTGTTTAATTATTTTATGAAGAAATTTTACTTCTTAATACATGTTAACCTTCACAACAACAATTATATTTAATTGCTTGCAGCGTACAGTAACAGTTTTATATTATTGCTGCTTAATTATTTATATGCATAGTAATTATATAACATTATGATTAAGAACCGGGAATGTTTAAGTTACCCTAGATCTATTAGAAAAATCACTAGAAATATACTTCAAAAACTT
>JAQIXC010002340.1:0-11220 GCA_034697605.1 Metabelba pulverosa
ATAACCTAGCTCATAATACTTTGAAAGTAACATTGTATACGTAAAATAGAGAATATTCTGTTCGTAAGACTAATCCTTTTTGTGTGATATGTGGGCGAAGTTAGGGCTACGAAAAGACCGAAGCCTTCGATAGCACTAATGACTGACGGCTACGTGCGCTGACATACTAAGGCAGACCTACCGGTGTGCTGGTTGAGCGACGGCCGGTAATAGTAGGCTGAGATGCAGACGTAGAGATTGATTATCGAGAAGAGGGAGAGGAATGCGGCGGAAGAGCCGAAGTAGTAGCTGAAGGGTATGATCTGCAGGAATGGTATGGCGCTCATGGAGGAGGACGAGGACGAGAGAACGATTGTCAGCAGCGAAATGGTCAGCACGAAGATCATCAAAAACGTCTGCAGTTTGAGCCGAACGTCGAAGTAGGGCATCGATCGCAGTTCGGTGAAGGCGGACATCATTAGCAGAACCAGATATGCGAAGTATGCGATCAGAAGCAGATAGAACACGACGTTCACGAACTGGGAGGGCGGGTAGCGTATGAGGCCATTGGTTAGAATTAGTACTTATGTTCATATTTATACAATCAAAAGGAATGGCCTTTTCGGGCATACCTGCAAAAAGTTGGAATCGCGAAAGTGTTTGGTCTCATCGAAGATAGCGTCGGCCAACTGGTTGGACACCGAGTCGGACATCACGTAAACCATAATAAACCAAATGAGGCCAATGAGCGTCAGCTTCGGTGCGTAGAAGCGGGAGAGCGAGCGGTTGTTCTGCCGAATGCCGTGAAAGAAGCACAACCAGTAGAGGAGGAGTGCGCTCTGCAGTGAGCACTGGAAGAACACTTCCATGAGTCGGGGCAGCGACGAGCCGAAGAGGAACTGCATCGGGTAGAACGGGTTGTCGGTGACGAGCAGCAGCACGAGGAGGAGCGACGTCCAGCGCTGTTCGAGCGACCAGTCGCCGAACGAGAAGCGGTAGAGACTGTGAGTGAACCAACACATGACGCCGAACGCGATGAGCAGAAAGAAGAAGCGGAACCATATCGACAACGTTGTGAACGACGAGTTGATCGACTGGAATGTGAAGATTATGTCTTCGATCACGTACTTCACGTTGACCGGCTCCAGGCGCTCGAACGTGATGTTCACCCGGTAGTGGTTGTAGGCGATGTAGGTCAGGTGCAGCACCTGTATGGGCTCGCACTGGCGGCCGCCGCAGTAGATCTGGTACGAGAGTCTGCCCGACCGGATGATCGAGACGTTGCGGTTGTAGCCGCCGCTGCTGTCGATGCCGTCCAACTCGACGTTGACGTCGATCTCCTTATGGAACGCCTCCGACACCTCCTCGTTCTTGAGGTGGAACGTGAGGAACAGACAGAGCTGTTGCGAGTATGTGTTGAGGGACGGCGTCGTGACGACGAACGGCCCGGAAGAGATGAGTTGCGGTACGTATGAAGAGTTGATTTGCGACTCTTTGAATATCTCGGTTGCGGTTATTCTATTGATTTTGTAGACATTAGGTCCGGCGAAGCCGACGAACAGCAGTAGTATGTATGCGGACAACAGCGCCGACAGCGATAACAGGATTTCCCGTTTGTGCATAACATACAAATACATCTGCAGTGACCTACGAAGGGATTAGTGCAAACGGATTAGTGTTTTCGAACGGATTACTGCCAATTAGATGGTGTTATGTATGTAAGCCCTAAGTCAGCCAACGGTTTGGGTTTGGCTTTAAATTCTTGAATTACTTCTAAAATTAATTATTTATTTTATATTCAAATATATTTTCGCTTATGTTTCGCACAATTTGTGGAAATTGATAAATAATTTATAATAATTTATTGCTATTATGTTTTGTTAGATTCTCTAATACTGATTGATTAGCAGAATTTATTATTCATCATGTTTAATAATGATCTATGTACATTAGCAACGCTATTTTAAGAAAAAATATTGTTTCGAATATCTTAATGAATATTTGATGAATATTTGAATGCAAAAGAAACATTGTTCTTTTTAATTAAATTAAACATGAACAATGTTTACCAGGCTTATAATTTACATAAATATCGAATTAGCGATAAAATGTTTAATATAATCAAGGTGATTAGTTAGAATGTTAGCACCAACCTCTCACATCTGTCGTGGTAATACGTGGGTGCAATGTATTTACCGAATTGCGAGAAAAAGTCATTTAACTGCGATTTGATTCGCAATATATAACTCATTTTAAATATATCGCTTGTTTTACAACTTATTTAATTAAATAATTCATTTAATTACTTAATAATCGGTTTAAATGAATAGATTGACTGAAAGGTAAATATTGGAAACTCGAGCCAAAAGCAGTACAGTTCGGGTCAATCGACATGTTTTGCCGTTCGAAGTATTGATCGGATGGCGAGAAACGCTGTTTCCATACAATCCTATTCCAGTCGTATCGCTCCGTCTCTATGGAAAAGCTCTTTTCATTGCCGAACAGATTAACCAAAATATCGATCCGTTTTCACTGCTGTCGACGTTATTTCGGAATCAGAAAACAAGAAAAACTTTTCGCTTCTCCGGCCCTATAGTCTGTGCTCTCGAAAAACGAGAGAATATCATAAATGAGAAAAATCTCGTCTTTTCAGTCCAAACATCTGTTTTCGAGATATTCATTAAATTAAGCAAAAAATTCGACGAAAACTAATTTTTTGTGAATCAAAAACATAATAAACAAAAAAATTGGCAGAAAAACTCGTTTTTATTCAACATTGAATTGACATAGAATTCTAGAAAAAACAATTCATTTTAATTTATATAATATTATATCCATTTAAATATATATATATAACAGAGAAAACTAATGGTTATATTCAATGATTCCTTACTTCGGCTTAAATATAAAAAATGATTTTCAATCAAAACGAAGAATTGAACGAAAATAAAAATAGCTTTAAAATCCATTTTCGATTCGAATTAATACAAATTTCAAAACTAAAGGTCATATAAATAATTAATTTCTGTTTTGTTTTTGTTTGGAAACAAGAGGAAAAAATCATCATAAATAAACTTATTGTAAAAAACATAAAATAATTCAGTAAAAAATTTCCGCTTAAAAGTCGAAAACATATTTTAAATCATTGAATAAGAAAAACAGTAGAAAATGTAGACAATTAAGAGAAACTTTTTAAAACTTAAGAAATGTACACCGAAAACAACATGTAAATTTAAAAGGGAAAACTTTTCAATTCAATAAACAGTATATATTAAGCATTTATTATGGATATTCGCAAAACTGCTTTTAATCAAGTTCAAGTTTGGAATTTGATTTTCTCGTGTTATATACGTCTCAAAACAATTGAAACTCTCTTTCAATTAGAAGAGAAAAAACTTTTTGATTTCGATTTGTATTTTCCAAATCAACTCTAGACTAGTGTTTCTGAAAAGGTTTTCCGACAGAAAAACAGCAAAAATTCAATCAATTCTCGAAATTTATCGCAAATATCAATATTAATGTAATATTATATGAATTTTCGACTCGGGTTTAGGTTTTTTCGTTTTGCTTTTGGTTTTGCTTTTCGTTTTTGTATTAATTTTCTGAACATTTGTTTTTGTTTTCGTTTGTCTGTAAACGTCTGCAGAGTTTCGCAAACTTTTTGGTTTCGCACAAATACTGTTGGGTTTGGGAGGAAATCGAAGTGAGAACTGGATATCGAGAACCGATAACTGAATTATTTCGAGAGGAGAAGCAGAAAACATATGCGACGAATGCGTTCGCTCCGACAGATGAGGAAAGCCATCTGCACAACCATCTTGTGTTTGCAAAACATTGCGATCGATTGCATCGAATGAGTCGCTCGAATCGGCCACTACTTGAGCAGCCAATTGACAATCAGTTGCGTAACAATTATCACAATAATTATCGACATATCGCTTAACCAGCGCCGGGCGGTCGCCGGCGCCGAGAAGTCGGACGAGCCTCGGGCGCTGCCTCTGCCGTCGCCGCTCGCCTGCCTGTAGAGCCGGTTCTGCGCCTCGAGAAGAGTCATCACATTGTTCTGCAATGCATTCAACTGAGAGTTCGTCTGTTTCTGCATCTCTTGAATCGACTCCAAAGTGTGCCTAAACTTCGAGTTCGAGTCCTTCGGCTCACTCTTCAGACCATCGCTTTCGGTCGACTCGTGGCCGTCGAGGCCGACCGACGACGACTCCTCGGAAGCGCAGGACCCGCTGCGCTGGTATTTGATGAACTGCTTCTGCGGCGTTCGCATCACTTCTGAGATCTGGTTCTGTTCCGTCGATATTGCACTGCCGGCCGACACGACCGCTATGTTCGGCGTCCGATGTCTGGTAATCGTTTGAATGACGTACTCCTTCTCGTACTGCTTCACATCCGTGCGCGTATCCCAGGGCCGGATGTCGGCCGAGAGGTAGAGCCAGTCGTTGAAATGGCAGTCGAAGACGAACAGCTTGGGCACCCATTTCTCCATTTTACTCAACCGCATCTTCGCCCCATTGCGCTGCTCCTCCTCGAGCACCGTCTTCTCGACGGTGGCCGCGATCTGGTCCTGTCGTTGTATGGCTTGAGTCACTTTCTGCCAGAGCCGCTCCGACTCGAACTCGTGCTGCTGACTGAGCGGCACCACAAAGCGCTTCAGTCGACTCGCCTTCGCTGCGGGTGTCGGCGACCAAAACAGTTCCGATTCGCCCATTCGCTTGTCTTTGTAGTATATATCGGAGTCCCAGTGCCCGTCGATCGTACCCAACGTTTCGTTACCCAAACGGATGCGACCGCTCACGAGATTACAACAGTCGGACGAACTGAGGAATGGCTTGAGTTTGAACTCGAGTTCTGTGTTGTAACCGGTTTTGTCGCAACGAATGTTCACTTTTCCGCCCAATTCGAGCGCCAGATTCCCCAACAGAATGCCTTTGCAGTGCGCGTAAGGGAATGTCACCAAATAGTCCTCTCCCCGACTCAACAGCTTCAGCCGTGCCGTGCCGTCCAGTATCGCCGAAATGGAGTTTCCGTAGAATTTAGATTTGGCTAAAATCGAACCACTGATGCAAAAGCCGTCCTTTCGGTTCGTGACGTAGAACGCGGAGATTGGCGGGTGATGTGACACCTGTTCGGCGATATAGAAGGTCCGGGAGTCGGTCTCCGGGTGCGACCAATAGCACCGAAACGTTTCGCCGAGAATCGGGTTATAAGGTTTCTTCAGACCTTTGGGCTTCTTGTAGAAGCCGGACAAATACCACTTCACTATCAGCTTCATTCGCAACAGCGGGTCGTCTTCGATGACGGCTCTGCACAGGTAGGAGAGATCATGCGGTTAGTCATGTGCTCGACATTAGCGGCGGTTATTCGAATCAATCGCGTACTTGGAAATGATGTCCGAATGATAGTAATAGTCAGTGAGTTTGTCGAGGAAGGAACGCGGCTCCAGTATGAAGGTGGGCAACACCACCTTCGACAGATCCATGCCCGGCCGCACCTGCTTTAGTAGGATCCAAATCAAGCTCTTGTTTTCGTCGGCCATCTCTTCCGTCTGGCCGGCGTCGCCGACGAGACCGAATTCCTCGTTTCCGCCGTCGAACACATATGACGTTTCGACGACTTTCGACTCCCGGTTCTCGCCGTTCAGGTGATTATGACTGTGGCCGCCGTCCGAATCGCTGTCGTCGGATGAGTGATGTTCCTGAGAGTCGCCGCCGTGATCCGTATGGCCCTCGTCGTCCAGATCTAAACGCACCGTTAGATTTCAAATTATAGTATTGCCAGCAAATCAACTCATGGTTCAGGTGAGCCATACCGTGATCTCCAAAATGTTTCTCGATTTCCGACTCATTGAGCACCAGATTGTGATTACTGCTCATTGGTTCGGCGAATGGACTGGCGGTCAACAATGGCTGTACAGTATTCAGCGGCGCCGGCGTAGTTGGCACTGACTCCCGGTGCGACATATTCTTCTGCAATATAGTCGAACATTGAAGCGAGAGTTCGATCGCTTCCATCCACTTCTTTCCGGCCAATTCGGACGGCGCCCGGAATATCAGATAAGACATCGGCAGCGGAAACATGAGCGACGCGAACGACTCCCCGTGCGGGCCCTGTCGTGCACACAGAATATGACATTTCCAGTGATTAGTTAATTAAAGTTTATTTTTAGATAAAAATGTCAAATATTTCCATTCAATCAAAAGTGTAATCAATTAAAAGCGTCAGAAATGAGTCAATTTTGGCGATCAATTGCATTCACTTTTTTCGCTATCGAATTAAAAATCATTTTTTATCGCAAAAAACTATTTCAAATGTCAATCCATGCGCTAAGTATACGAATCGGGAAAAATGTTGCATTTCTATTGAACTGTGTATTCGACTGATAATACTTGTGATGAATGAGAATCGCATTGATTTCGCTCTTAATGTTTTGAAAATTCGTGAAAAATCAATCAAAAAATTTTTGTTCGCTTTGCCCTCCGTTTGATAGTAAGCAGAGTTTGTTTTGTTCTGCGCTTTTCGATGCCATTTATCGATAGGAAATGCTTTTAATAATTTATTTTCGGCCAAAAACAAGAATCGAGTGATACGTTCGGGAAGTGAAACAAATGACGAGTGAATTCGTATGGATTTGTCTTAAATCAAATAAACTTTTCTTTTGCACAAAATCTCATTTCATTTGATTTTTTTCAAACATTTGATCGAATTTTATAGACGAAGAAAAAGCATAAGAAATAGCATTACAAACGTCAGACAAAAAATGTATGAAAAAAGCAAAAACTGTTGGAAAATGTTTTTCTTGGCATTTAGAAATTTAGTCTTAACAATCTAAACGTTTTCAATTTCACGTAATAAGTATACAGTATAGCTCATGTACGGCACAAATTATAAGCTATAAAACGATATTATATTCGACTACTGGGCCGTGAATTCGCATTCGAGTAGACGTTAAATGAGTGCAAACCGTTTGCTGCGATTCTCTAGTCTGAGACGAGCTGTGCGTTATGTAGTCTATTCTTCATTAACATGTTCAAAAATGCAATTTCAGTTCATGGGTCAGTTGGTTTAATATGTTATATTTTAGTTACTTATCTCTGCTGCAGAAATTATACCGTGTAATGAGTGAAAAGTACGTGGGAGATAAAAAAAATCAAAAGCAATTATATCATTAAAAATTTTCGCTAATATCTCCAAAAATGTAATAAATGCCAAAAAAATATTCTTTTTTCGAAAATGGGTTTTAAAAATATTCCTGGATCAATATATTGGACGGATAAAGTGCATGTTAAATCAAATTACGGGTTCGCTTGTTCTCTAAAGTTGTAAAAACCATTTTGTTAGACAATTATCATGAGATTTATATTTTTCTATACAAGTCTCGAGAAATGGATATTAGGCTCTAATAAAAACCGGAATAAACTGAATAAAACAGAATAGAAAATAGCATGAAAGAATATAGTATAGCGAAAAACGTATGATAGATATGTGTAAAATGCAAACTAAGTTTTACTACATTTTTAAGACCTTAAGGAAGAGAAGAAAAAGTGAATAATCAATAAATTTAGCGCAAAATAAAAGAGCAAATACTAGAATAGAGTTGAAAATAGAAAAAAGTGAACAAAATATGCGAAAATAGCAGAGAATGAGAAGAAAGAGAATTGCATTTTCGTAAATCAAAGCCATAAATAAATGTAAAACGCGTTCGGCTTTTAGAGCTATTTAAGTGACAACTAATGTGTTTTTAATCCCATCGAAGACTTAATATACAGTTCGCAGCCGTTCTCTAACTTCTCATAACTTAGACGAACAGTGCGTTTGACAACAATAACCGAATCGTATATTAAATATAACGAATATTTTGGCTAAAAAATGTAATTAAATCCGGAGTCTCGTATAAAAAAAGCCTTGTGCTCATAGCCACCAGACTGTGCAATCATTTAATTCAAGCAAATCACCAGGATATTATACTCGACTAAATGTCTGCTATTTATTTCGTACAGTAGTTTTATTTTTTCGAAACAATCACATACTTTGCTATTCAATTCAATTCAATTGTTTAAATATAAAAATCAATACATTTTACTAATTAGTGAACTAATTCTTGAATTCAACTTTAATTACATTCTAAAAATACATTCAATTTTTAAAATTATTTCGCTATTCAACTGAAAAGTTTATTTCAATAAAAAGAATATTAAAAAACAAATAAAAATCCAATTAAGAAATTGTTTTAAATTTTAATATTAATGGAAAATAATCTAAATGGAAATATAATATTTGTGCATGGCAGAAAAAGATCACTCGGCATAAGTTACATGTACAAAACGTCACGCTAGTTCGAGAGATCGATTGCTCTCGATCTGGCTTAAAGTTATCCTTGAGCAAATGTAATGCAAAAAACTTAAAACAAACAGTTTATCAATAATATATTAAAAACTGGCAAATGCTTGGCAATAATATTTAAAAATGTACAGTACATTTACATTCAGAAATATTTGAGCGTAGTATAAATAAACATAAATATTTCGAAACTAAAAATTTTAAAACAAAATTAATATGATAAATTCAAGAATAATATATTCTGTTTATTCTAAAAGTTGCATAGATAAATTTTAATAAAAATATTTTATTGGAAACATCGTAAAAATTAATCATGTTTTCAGTCGACTACATGTATAGTGTTTTAGTATTCCGAGTCTCAAACATGAGAGTAAGAAAAACAAGACTAAAAGTCTAATTACACAACACATAAGCTCGCGCACAAAAATGACCTTGCTCATTTGAATAATTAACCGCTGCTTATAGCGTCAACGCCAGCGTTAATAAAACAGTTGGCATGCTAAATTTATCGACAAAAACGATTGTTTCGCAAATTTCACACATATTAGCGAAAAAATATAACGCAAAAAAACTTTTTTAATTTAGACATGGCACTTTTGTTTTCAAACAATTGCCTGTATTTTGACATGTAAACATTTTTCAATTACTCCTCAAATATCAAGTAAAAACTAATTATTTTTTTCAAATCAAATAATTGAAATAAATATTTATTTTTCGCCAAAACTTTTTGTCGATTCAATCGCCAAAACAAAACAGTAATAAATAAAACGATTGAAACAAAACAAAAATACTATTTAGTTGTAAATTAGGATAGTTTAGGCGCAATGCCGCTAAAAATTATGGGTGTTATTGAATCGCGTCAAATAAAAAAGATACTGTATAGATAAGCAAAGTAGTAACTGAAAATGCAGATAGATAATTTGTTTTAATTGACATAATTTCGAAAACTTATTAATTACATCCAAACAATTTATTATTGCTAATGAATTTCAACATTTCTCATATTAATTAGAGCTTGGCACAAACAACACACACTTATGCTCATGGATAATTTGTCGAGTAAACAAATATTTCTTCACATGAACAGCGTAGAAAAAGCAAAACAAAATCAATAGAAAAAACAAGCAATACACTATTATCTAATATATAGTGTTGAGAATAAAAATCAAAACAAAAAACAAATATCAATAGAAAATAAAATCAAATATTAATAAACACAACAAATATCTCATATCTCATGTCATTCGCAAAAACAATGCTAACGACAAGTATATTCTGTGTGAATGTAAATCTAATTAACCTTGATATAAAATCTGCTTAATGGCCAACATGGGTAGCATGTAGCATGGGAGTGATGGTCAGTGATGGAGAGGATGGAAGGAGGAGAAAGGAGGATGGCAAATTAGGCATTAGCGCCTGGGCTTAAATCTAATTGAGCGGATCTGGACTCTGTGCACAGCCCGAGCGCAGGCATTACGACTGAGTGCAGGTATGGCAGAGCATACATGAGTGTATGACATACGTAGTCGTCATTAGCGACCAATTCTCGCTACCATTCCTCTGCATTCAGGGTTAATGTCAGAAATGCATTGGAATTATTGGGTTTCCAAATCAAATACACAATACAAACGAATTAAACGATTAAAATCTGTTTCCGATTCTCAATGCAATCCAACCATTCATTCGAAGCCAAGGCATCGATAATGGGATTGAATTTCACTCAAAATCACATAAAAAATATTAAACGAATTAAATAAAACTAAAAATCGTATAAAACATATAAAAAAGTTATAAAACAATCAGAAAATCATAAAAACAATTAAAAGATAAACAACTCGTCGATCAAAACGACGGGCGCTATGTCTGAGGTGGAGGGGAGTGAGAGGAACGGTATGTGTGTCTATGTCTGTATTGAATGTACGAGTGTGAGAGGGCGGGTATGAGAGGGCAGGTGGGGCACATACCTTGGGGGCCCAGATGGGGTGCTCGAGCGGGTGGAAGAGCTTGAAGCAGAAGCCGTTCTTCTTCGAGGGCCGTTCGATGACTTCGCAGACGTTGACGATGACAGTGCCGACCCAATTGCCAGACTTGTGCGTCTTCGCCGACTTGTGCAGCAGGAGTAGGCCGGGCTTGAGTTCGCACCAGAACTTGGTCCACTGCTTGAGGGTGGAGCGCACCTTGAGCCAGTCGGCCATCACGACGACGGTGGGGTCCTGGAGCGTCGACATCATCTCCTCGGCCACCTTCTTCTTCTCGGCCCGGTAGTTCTTGCGCCGGTCCTTATAGGTCTGGCGTTTGGTGAGCGCCATCTCGAACGAGTCCTGGCGCAGTGGCGTCGAACAGGCGGCCGGCACTGCCGACGCGACCGTCGCCGACGACATGTCGAAGCCGTGCGGCGACGACAGCGAGACGGACGCCGACAGCGACGCCGTCATCGTCGACGAGTCGGACGACTCCGACCTCTCTTTGCCTCTATTGGCCGCCAATGCGCGTCGATCTCCGCGTTTCGCACATCAATACCGGAGCCAAACCTCTCGTCGCGGATGTGTCGATGGGTTGGTCTGTCGCGCGGACACCGAAACGCGACGTCTTCTCAATGTAAACAATGTATGGCTTTTACGGTCGACTCCAGAGCTCTGTCTCCACTCATCCACTCATTCACTCATTGAGTCATTTATTGAAACCCAAAATGTGTTTTGAACTGCACATCGACTCACAGTTTAATGAATTGCTGCCAATGTATGCCTTTTTGTCGCTTTATTTTCACTTTGTTTTCCTTCAGGATATCAATACACTCTCTCACGCCGTTAGCGACATCTCTCTGACGAGAATGCAGTTGTGTTTGCGCTGCAGAATATATTCCAAGAATTTGTGCTGTGCAAACTCTGCTTATAC
>JAQIXC010002341.1:0-11220 GCA_034697605.1 Metabelba pulverosa
TCAGTGTCTTCGGCGCGACCTGCGAGGCCGGGATGTGCTTGACGACGAGCGAACGTCTTGTGCAATCACATCAATATTTATAGTAGATATAGTGTCAGGTATATTTTTTAATTATTACAAAATTATTTACAATTATAATTTTATTTTATTAATATTTTTTATTTTTATAAAATAAAGTTAACATGCTTTTTTCAACGATAAATATAATGAAATTATCTCAAATATACCACTTAATTAAATATAGCTTTTGAAATTATGCGCTTAACAGTTATCTTGTGTTTATGAATTGCCAAACTATCTTATATTTTCAACAAGTTGATTTTTTATAATTTACAAAACTTGTGTTTTTAACTCAAATATAGTGGTTAACTACATTCAATTGTTATTAATAATAAATTTATTAAAACATTTTAAAATAAAACTGATGAACTATAATAATATTTATAGATTACTTACTAAATATTATAAAAATTATTTATAAATAATTTTTCATTCATAAAATAAATATTTTATAAAAATTTCAGAATTACTGAAATTATTACATTATATAATTGTAGAATGCAACTAATGAGTTCTAAGCCTTAAACCTTATTTAGTCATTTTTAACACTCAAGACTCTTTTAACCCCCAACTCAAATGTAAAACTCATATTTACATTTTGTAATATACCCAATGACTATTCCTTGACTTTTACTGGAAACCGATGTGTAAAGGTAAAGTCAAGAACAGTGGATGGGTATTCCTGGCTGTGCTCCGACTGAGACTAGTCGTCGAGTGAATTGTATTCAACATCTAAAATTAAAGTATTCGTTCGAACGTAAAGCCAGTGTTTGTTCTTATTCTTTTTTAACTGAGTTTTGTTATCGAAACGGTATTGGGTATGAGTCCGACTAAAGCCTGAAACAACGAGACAACTCACGTCGAGGAAGGAGTGCAACCGGGAATCACTCCCTGAACTCTGACGAACAAGAGTTCCGGTTGTGAGGGAACAGTCCTACGCCAACTGCCTAACCCGCAGGAACCGGACATATCGCGCACGACATAATTATATTAATTTTTTGCAAAAGTTGCAGTTTATGTTACATTTATAGAATTAAGAAATTCTGTAATTTTATGCAATATAATGTCATAAATCAGTTTTTAAAAAATAACATTATACAATTATTAGAGTTTAAATAAATATTACCTCTAATATTTAATTTTTAAATAATGTACACGTTATATATAAATTCTAAACTCAATGCAATAATTACTTTAGAAAAATTATCTCCCATAATTAAGTATAAGTACATTTATGCTTGATAATACTGAACTAATTTGTAATATGCTAGAGTTTAAAATAGATTAATAAAATGTTAAATTACATAACACAATTTAACAAAATAAATAGTATAATAATTTAGCTTTTAATTATTTATAATTTAGTACAGTTGAATTAAATTACAACAGCAATGTAATTTACAATATAATATTAATAAGGCTTAATTGTAGTTGTATATTTTGAAAAATCAATGGTAAACAAATCTTCTCCGCCATAATTTGTACAATTAATATGTAGAAATTGTGTGCGCGCCTGTTTCTTAAATTCACCAAGCGCCCATTTAACTTCATTATACTCGCATAATAGCGGGTTACCATCCAGATCAATTGTGATTGGCAAGTTGAGAAATCGCGCGTATACATCCATGCTAAAACTCGTGATGTTGTTTGAATTCAGGAAGACCTTAATATTTGTATTTTGTATATTTGTTAGATTAGCCAGATGAAATTGCTCCGATGTCAGGTTATTATTAGATAGATAAATTTCCAAGTCTTCACTTGTATTAAATTGCAAACTGTTAGTTTCTAACCGTTCGATACTTGCATGTTGTAAATCGACATAATAAATGCTGGGTAAATTTTCGAAAACAGACGGGGCAATTGTGGTAATTACGCAACTACTAAAATCAATGAAGCTAATATGAGGCGGAAGCTTATCAAGCTTGGGAATTGATACTTGTTCCAAGATTATTGAGGATAATTTTGACATTTTTGCATAGGGTTGTAGCGTCATGTTAACTTTTTCGCATTGCAATATTGCTAAACTATCAATATCCATTATATAGATCGTATCGATATCAACGAGGTCATTGCACCCGGCAATGTTCATATGTTCCGCTTTTCCGGTTACTGTTAACACTTGATTTGTACAATGCAAAATTGACAGCATATACACGTCTATGTTTAGCAAGTTTGGCACGTTTACTTTGTTACACATAATTTCTGGTTTGGATCCGACTATGTTGCACGTGCACTTTCCAAGTTCCGCTTGCGTTGGACATTGCTTGCTACAATTGATTGGTGTAATAATGCTTGCCAATATTATACATAATGTTACTAAATAAATTAAAAATAAAAACTATAATAAATATTATTGCAAAATCTGCAATGATAATTTTGTTGTTTTAATACAATTATTTAAATATACCTTTACAAAAATTAACAATTGATATATTATAGGGTATATTTTTATTGTTAAAGTTTGAATATACTTAAAATACTTACAAAAGTTTTCCATTTTAAAAATTTAACTTATAATTCTGTGAGATCTAGCTAGACTAAATAAAAACTTGCAAATTTTTTAGTAATAAAAATGCATTATTTAATAATTATATATAAGTAAAATGTCAAGTCTAAATAGATTAACATTTATCTTGTATATTATGTATAAAACTAAACGTAAGGAATAGGAAAAAATAAAAGTATTTTTACAATTGCTCTTGATATAATTTTGGTAGATAATAAGCGATCTCGTATCAAAACACTTAAACCAGATACAGTAAAACCTCTCGATTTTAAATATTCTCGATCCTAAATTATTCTCGATGTTGTACCGTTTTTAAAGTCCCAAATCATTTCTATACTGCTCCATTATAAATTATATTCTCGATCTTAAATTATTCCCAATTCTAAATCTTGAATCAAAAATTGTGTCCCAAATAGCTTTGTCAGAACCTCTCTATATTAAATATTAAAAATAAATAATGGCCAAATATAAAATAAGATCAACCAGTATGTACCTATAAGATGCAGTATGAATCTTTATAATTTAATTATTATGTAACATGGTAATCAAAGTTATGAAAATTCTAATATAACATATTTAAAATTATATTAATAGTTTATCCAAAATCTATAAAATTCCTATATTATCAATTTATATTTTTATAATAAATTATATTTACTGTATATATAATAATGTAAAACATTGATATCTTGATTAGTGATAGAAGTTTTATAAAAAAAATTCAAATTTTATTGAGTATAATAAAATATTTTAAGTATAGTTAAAAGATAATTATAATAATTTAATAATTATTTCTATTTAACTATGATTTGATTATGGTTATTTATAAATATTGTTATAAATAATAATTTTATCCATTTATAAAACTAATGAATTTTAATTAAAATATAATTATAGCCAAATAAAAAATAAAATTTATGTTAATTTTTATTCAATTTATTTTGTTTACGTTTAAACTTTACGTATCTAGATATTGTATACATAAAAAACTAAATAAAATTTAAACATGCATATTATTTTTGATAACGCAAATTTTTAAATACACAAGTTTGATTTTATTTTTTTAAAACAAATATGTGAAATACTCAGCTCACCTACTTTTAGCTTTTATAATTTTATTATAATTTTATTAAACATGTATATTATATATTTTAAAATTATATATTATAAAATTTTATATCAGTTTTTGAGATTATTGATAAATTAATAGGTTAAATACATTGATAAAACATTTTTTTAGTTTATTTTAAACTTATGTGTTTTTATTAACTTTACCGTTTATGGATAAAAAATAATAATACATTAAAATTTTTACAGTGCTTTTAACCTGTCTTTCCAGATTTTGCCTAAATGTGAAATTTCTAATTGTCTAAACTATATCCCAAAAGTGTAATCATTATAAACTATGTATAATTAAATGGATTATTTTTAATATAGCAATTCTCCTCTATTAAACTTAAGATTTAGTGTAGAGGTATAATGCTCTTAATGCGCAGCCTTGTTTAGTCATGTATTCTCGATATTGAATTATTCTCGATCTTGAACAATTTTGCTGGTCCCCGGGTGATTTAAGATCGGGAGGTTCTACTGTATATTAACACTCAACTAATATTTTATTTATATATAAGTTTTAACTGTAAAATAAAGGTTACAATTTAATAATTATATATATTGCTATTTATGCCATCGCATGCACTTATTTTTTAAACTTTGTTCAATTACATCGAGTCCAGATAATATTTGCGTATGTTAAAAGCTAAAAAATTTATCATATCAAACCCAATATTCAAGTATAATGCATATATTGCACACATATCTTACGGACTAATATTACTAATATAATTTATCAATATAAATTCAGAAAAATATTAACAGAGTATACTAAACTTAATATATAAATACTATATTATTTTCAAACATCATTATATAAATTCTATCATAAATTAGCATTACATTTCTTTATTACTAAATAAATTATCAATTTTATTATTTCAATGAATACAATAATTTTCTTAGATATTTAATATCACTTAAATAATGTAGAGTAATAATTTATAATAAAAATACATTTGTAATTCGTAAAACAATTTACTTTATTTTATTTATGCAATTGATTTTTTATTAAATAATAACAGCAAAAACATTATGTTCCTTTTAAGTCTACGCAAGTCAAGTATATTTTAAAAAATCCATAATGATAATTATTATTAAATCTTGATTAAATTTCAATTAACATAAAATTTCAATAATTTTTAGTGAGCACATATTATAGTAACATCAAATTAAATTTAATAAAACAACATGTGTATTAATTTAAACATTTCGCCTTAGTTGTTTGTTTAAAAAAGTCAATAGTAAATAAATCTTGGTAGTTGTAGTTTTTGCAATCAACATGAATAAAGTGTGATTCAGCAATTAGCTTTTGATCCAATGCCCATTTGACATCATTGTAGTTGCAAATAATCGGGTTGTTAGCAAGATTAAATGATACATTATTATTGTAAATCAATATATCGCTAAAGTCATCTTCGGATAAATTGTTGATTTCATTATTATCAAGATCAACTTGAATTAGTTTGCTTTTAGTCGAATGAAAATTAGCTAGTTTAATTTGATCCGATGTTATTAAGTTATTGCCCAGGTTAATTTCCAAATCAAAATTTGAATTTAGTAAAAAACTATTAACTGTTAATTTGGTAATAGAATTAGCATGCAAATTAATTTCAACAAGATAGGGTAGATTTTCAAAAACATGTCCACCGATTGATTGAATTTTGTTTGAGTTTAGAATAATTTTCTCAATGTTTGGAAACACATCAAACTTGGCGTTTATATCATTCAAATTACAATTTTGAATTTTTAATACTTTTATGCTTGTTTGTTTTACGCGAATTATGTCCGCAAATTGAATGCTTGGATTATTATCTAAATAGACTTCAGTAGGATTTAAATTAATCAAGTTAGATATGTCTTCTAAATGAATGTTGTTTATTAATTTTATATTAATAGCGTTGCCGGAAAAATTAATAATATTGCTTGTTATATTTATAATCTCGATAGAATTAACATTAATTTTGTTTAATTGCGGCATTTGTTTGACATTTTCGCAAACTATCTTGATTAAATATTCGTAGCAAATACATTCACCAAGTTCTTTATCTGATGGACACATTTGTATTGACGTTTGATTAGTAGTTGTGATCAAAGCAATTGTACTTGTTGAAGGCTTACTAGTACTACTTAATATTGTAGAGCTTTGCTTAGTAGTTGCGAGAATTGTACTTGTTGCAATCTTGCTAGTACTAGTTAATAGAGTAGAGCTTTGCCTAGTTGGTGTGGTAAAGGGAATTATGCTTGTTGATATTGCAGCGCTTGTAGTCGTAGTTGATTCGCGAAAATGTTCGATGCTAAACAAATCTTGACCGCCATAATCGGCACAATTAACATGAAGAAATTGTTTGGATGCTTGCCCTTTAAATTCACCAAGCGCCCATTTTACTGAATTATAATCGCATGTTATTGGGTTTTGATTAAAATTAATTGTGATTGGTAAATTGAGAAATCGAGCATAGACATTTCCCGTAAAACTCGTGATGTTGTTTGATACCAGCGAAACGGTCATCTTCTTATTTTGAATATTTGTTAAATTAGCAAGATAAAATTGCTCCGATGTCAGTAGATTATTATCAAGATAGATTATCAAGTCATTGTTTGTATTAAACCTAAAACAGTTAGACTCTAACTTATTTATATTAGAATGATCTAAATCGATTGATTTAATGCTTGATAGATTTTCGAATACAGGCGCCGCAATTGCGTTAATTGTACAGTAACTTAAATCGATCGAGGTAAGATGAGAAGGAAAATCTTTATCGAGCGCGGGAATCAGCAAGTTTCCCAAATTTATAGTTGATAAAGTGGACATTTTTGCGTAGAGTTGTAGCGACATGGGAAGTTTATTGCATGCATAAATTGCTAAATCAGCTATGTCCATTGTATAGATAGTATCAATATCAACGAGATTAGCGCATTGCGTAATGAAAACGCATTCCGCTGTTCCGGTTACTGTTAACACTTGATTTGTGCATGATCGAATTGTGAGCGAGTAGACGTTGATATTTTCCAGTTTTGGCACGTTAACATTTTCGCAATTAACAGCGGGACCCGATGAACCAATTGCGCATGTGCATCCTTCAATATGTGTTGGACATTGCTGCTGGGTACACTCGATTGGAGCCGTAATACACGTTAAAATTAGGCATAATGTTACTGTTTTGATTTGATTAAATAATTATTATTCATTAAAAAATAATTTAAAAATTTATTATGTAAAATAATATTCGAATTATTTACCAAAACATAGTATAATAATAATTAATAATAATAATAATAATAGTTATTACAATTAATAACAAGTGACTATTATTATTATACAATTATTTTTAAATACTTACCAAATTTATTCATGGTAAAAATTCAATAAAATATTTTGTTAAAACTAGCTTGTTAATACAAACATTACAGTATAAGTAAATGTTGAAATTAAAGTTTTTTTTATTTAATTTACTATATTGGTATAAAATTAAGGCTATATAAATAAAATATTTATGTTATCTAGAATTATATTTTTCAATTACTTTGGAGATAATTACTTTAATACTAAGCATTCTTGTATCACAACACTTAAACTCGATAAAAAATACTTAATTAATACTTCACTAAACTGCAAAATATTTAGTAATGTTTATATATTATAACTTTCTATATGCATTTTATTAGGTAATGCAAAATTATATGTTTTGATACAAATTAAATTGCATTTATAATAAAATTAACATTAAAAATATTATTTAATTTTTACCAGTTTAAATAAAATATTACTTGTTTTATTTTTGTTACTGTATTCGAAATGTTTATCAGAATATCTGCTATTAATTATAATCTCACATTTTATGAGTATGATTATATTTAACCTATTGTTAATTTTTTATTTGCAAATGTGAATCAATTGTGAAAAATCGTTATTTATATAATATTGATAATATTTTTATCATAAAAAAATAATTCTGAATATGTTATCTTCTAATAATAAGTCTTCAAATTAATAGAAGTGTATATATTGTTCAGAAAAATTATCAGCACATAATTGTTAAATTATAATACTGTATTAAATTCTTAGTAAAATTTAATATTTACTATGATTTAACAACTTTATTTTTACTAATTTATATTATATATTTTTAGTAAATATTATTATTAATAATATTTTATAGATAAATATATTTTTAAATAAGTTTAATAATTAATTTTTATAAATATTTTTATTTAATCTATTAATATTTTAAGAATTTATAATATAATATAATTTCCTTTACTTGATAAGTTAGTTAATTTAATAAAATCAACAATAAATAAATTTTTGTAATCATAATTTTTATAGTAAACATTTAGAAAATTTACTAGTTACAATTAATTTTTTTTATCCAAACTTATTTAATGTGATCACAATTATAAATTATAAGATTAATTAGTATGATAAAACGTTGTATTTAAATTACTACTTATAAAGTCAAAAGTCTTTTCGTATTAATTGCACTTTGATTATTATCAAGGTAAACCTTTAATCTCATTTTGATTAGTTAAGTATGTATGCGTTAGTGGTATTTGATCAAAAGTAAACTTATTATTTTTATAATAATTATTTCAAAAAATATTATACTTAACAATATAATACAATATAGATATTTTAAAGGGAATAATTTTAATAATTATATTACTAGAGATATTTTTAAAATTTTATTTAAAAAATTAATTTTTTTGTTATATAATTAATGTATTTTAATTAAGAAAGTAATTGATTAAAAAAAATAATTAGTTAATAAATCTTAATATTAATAATTTTTACTATATTATTTTTAAAACAATCAAATCATTAATCACATTATACAATCTTTATAAATAAATTTTACAAGTTCATTCATTGCTCACTACTCATTTATGTTTTAAAATTTACTAGTGTAATATGTTAAAATAACAAATTCAAACAATATTTCTTATTAATTTTATCTCATTTATTATTCGGATTAACAGTAGTGTATTTTGAGAAATCAATAGTAAATAAAACTTTATAATTATAATTCTTACAATTAACATGCATAAAATGTGCAGCGGCAACTAGCTTCTCATTCAACACCCATTTTACATCTAGATAATTGCAAATAATTGGATTGTTATCAAGGTTAATTTTGACATTTAAATTATTATCAAGTATTTCGCTAAAATCATCTTCTAAAAACGAATCAATTTGATTACTATCAAGATCAATCTGAATTAATTCCTTGGTAATTAAATGAATGTGTGCTTGTCTAAATTGATTGGCAGTAATTAGATTATTGCTTAAATCAATAAACAGGGGATAATTTGGATGAACATGCAAACTGCTCGGCAATAGCTTTGATATTAAATTATCACGTAAATTAAGCTCGACTAAATTAGGTAAGTTCTCGAATACGTGTCCATCAATTAATTGTATTTTATTCGTAACTAAAATAATCTTGGCAATATTTAGAAAAACATCAAACTTTGCATTTATTTCATCTAAATTACAATTTTCAATTTGCAAAGTGTTTAAACTGTCTACTTTTATGCTAAGTAAATCTATTAACTGGATCATTGGACTATCATCCAAATGCAATTTGGTTGGATTTAAATTAAACAAGTTACTGATATCTAACAACTCAACATTGTCTTTTAATATGATTGAGTTGGCGTTTCCTGTAAAATTAATCATAATACTTTTGACATTAATAATTTCAATTGATTCAACATTAATATTTGTTAAATTTGGCGTTAGCTTGCTATATTCGCATAGAATTTCAATTTTACTTTCAATACAAGTACAATCACCAAGCTCATATTCCGACGGACATTGTTTTGTTAAAGTTTGTTTAGTAGTAGTTGGAGTAAAAATTGTACTTGACGAAATTACAATAGAGCTTTGTGTAGTTAGTGATGTAGACGCAATAGTACTTGTTGACGCTTTAACGGTACTGGTTGATAATGTAGTGCTCGTAGTCGTAGTTGATTCGCGAAAATGTTCAATGCTAAATAAATCTTGACCACCGTAATCAGTGCAATTAACATGATAAAATTGTTTACGCGCCTGTTCTTTAAATTCACCAAGCGCCCATTTAACCGAATTATAATTGCATGTAATAAGGTTATTTTTAAAATCAATTGTGATTGGTAAATTAAGAAATCGTGCATAGACATTTTCCGTAAAACTCGTGATGTTGTTTGACATCAACCAAACCGTTATTTTCGTATTTTGTACATTTGTTAAATTAGCCAGATGAAATTGCTCCGACGTCAGACTATTATTATCAAGATAAATGTACAAATCTTTGTTTGTATTAAATCGTAAACAGTTCGATTCTAGCTTTTCGAGCGATGTTTTTTGTAAATTTATTAAATAAATGCTTGGTAAATTTTCGAAAACAGGCGCCGCTATTGTGGTAATTGTACAGTAGGAAAAATCAGCATAGCTCTAATGAGGAGGAAGATTTTTATAAAGTACAGGAATTGAATAATATCCCAAATCTAGACTGGATAAAGAGGACATTTTCGCGTACGGTTGTAGCGACATGTTAACTCTATCGGTTGAGAATATTGTTAATGAATTTATATTCAATGTATAAATCTCATCGATATCAACGAGGTTTTTACAATAGGTAATGCTAACAGATTTTGCAATTCCGCTTACTGTCAAAGCTTGATTTGTACATCCTATAATTTATAGCGAATTTATATAGATGTTTAGAAAATTTGGCACTTCTACATCGTTGCAATTAATATCTGGACCATATTGACTATTTGTGCATGTGCAATCTCCAAGTTGTGTTGGACATTGTTGCTGTGTACAATCGATTTGAGCCGTTATACACGCCAAAATTGCACATAATGGTACTATATAGATTTAAAAAACAAAATATGTTTTGTATAATAAATATTTTAAATATTACTATATAAAATAATAATTTAATTATAATATATTAAATACAATATATATTGCAATTAATAACAATTTAATTTTCTTATATCTTATCCGATTAATCAAATAACTTACCAAAATTTTTCATAATAAAACTTTAATTTAATATTCTGTTAAAACTAGTTTGTTGAAACAAATACTATTAATATGTGCTATAATTAAAATCTATTTTATTATATCTATATTATTGGTATAATGTCAAGCATAAATAAATTATTAAAGTTACCTAGTGTTATCTTTTTATAATAGAAAGATAATAAAGTTGAAAAATAAATTAAATTTCAATTGCTTTTGAAATAGTTTTCTCGAGAATAAGCGCTCTCATATCACAACACTTAAACTAGATAAATTAATACTTTTCTAACACTATAATAAATTTTCTGTTTATCTGCAAAATATTTAATAATATAAATTTGTTACGTTACATATTTCTAATTAAGTTTGCTATAATTTTTTAAATATATTTTTGCTATATTATAAAAATTGCATACCTCAGTTTAAATTGCATTTTAGTATATAATAATTTTAAAATTATACAATGGTTATCAATTAATATATACCGGTACTTTTATTTGTACTACTATATGTTTATCAGAAATACCAC
>JAQIXC010002342.1:0-11215 GCA_034697605.1 Metabelba pulverosa
TGACCACTCCAAGCTTCAATTTGATGCTACACTCAATTGATTCGGTGAAAGACACTTTCCTCGCACGACGAGTAAGTATAAAATAAGTTTATTCTTGTGTAAAGAACGGAATAATAATAATAATAAGAACAATCCAAAGGCAGATTTGAAAAGTTCCTGGTCATACAAGATAGAAAAGTAGTCTGACAATTTTTCAGATTAGTAAAATTATTACATATAATATACTACATATAATTGAATTTCTAAACGATTTTTAAATTCTGAATTTTTAAAAATAGAAATTATATTTGTTGGATAAATTAATCAATGTATAAAAGAAGCAGTGTAAAGTTATCAAAATTTCATGCTTAGTCTTTAATGTTTGTTATATCACTGATAGAAATTAAAATTTAAACAGATAAATATGCAATATTTCAACATTAAATTATTTATTTTAAAAAATACTTGATATTTATTTTTGTGCATAAATTGGTAGAACTTACTTATTATATAAGTCACGTCACATAACATCCGTCGAACCCAATCCGTGTCGACAATCGCCGCCAATCCGTACTTCAAAGACAGCAATAGTATTGAGAATCGGATTATCGACGCAATGATGACTCGCATTCGCGACGGCTTTGCGTTCGCATTCATGTAATCATCGCTCGAATCGGATATCACTATAAATCGATTTCTCGCATATCGTTCATACTTTTCAACGATTGGCTTAACATCGAGTGGTTTAAAGAATAGCTTTTTACCATGCTTAAATTTATTCATCATAATAACCTAAATTATTGAATCTTAAAATAATCATATATTTTTAGAATAAACCTATTTATATAACATTACTATTAATTTAACCATATTATTTTATATTTTACACAATTACTTTAAACTTAGTTTAAGATTATAAAATTTTACTTACCGGTACTTGCTTACTTACTGATATTTTCTTATGTTATCGTGTTTATTTTATAATGATTTATGTTAAATATATGCTTAAACAAGATAACATACAAATATGATATAAATATTTTTATCACTAATTATAGTCAAATATGAGTAATTGGTTGACTTAAATTTATCTAGTATTATTTAATTTAAATATTGCGTTTCATAACTTTTGCATTGCTAAATTAAAAAATATTATTTTAAACTTGTACAGAAATTAATTATAATATCGCGTTTTGATTTCTTATAACGTCTAACCTAATTTAAATAATGCGTTTTTAAACATTACTTTAGTTTTAATTTAAAATGCAGTTTCATATGACCACTAAGAGGATAGCTTTGCAGTAATTTTAAAAATAGCACATTAATCTATCTTATCCATAGGCTTATTATTTTGCTCAATACTTTTTTACTTTGTTATTATTAACTTGTTTTATTAAGAAATAATTTCGTTAAGTTTAGAAATTTACTTATTAATAAAATACATTATAAACAATAGTATATTTATATTATTTTAATTAATATTAAATTTAGAGTAGATTTTCTGTTTGATTTATAAAGGAATTATTCGAATAAATTTGACGGTTATAAACTTATCAGTATAATATGGCGTTTTTAAACTAGGATGGGCAAATATCCCATTTTTTCAAGCCGGCTATCAGGATATTTTTATAAAACCATTTTAACTTTAATATTGCGTTTTATATCATACAATATAATATAAAGTTCTTAAAAATTTATTCTAGTATAATTCAAGGTTTTAGATGTAAAAACAACTTAATTTGAGTATGGCGTTTTAAATTTTTAGATATGTATTATTTTAATAATGATGAAGTGAAAAATAGAAATATTTTTGAATCCATTTTACAGCTAGCTTAATTATTGAATATATTATTTTTTTGATTAAATTATTAGGTAATGTTAGAGTATCAAAAGTAAACAGTATATAATTTCTTATTAATAAGGCTGACGAAATTTCCAGAATCAACTTTTTGTGCACATTTTGCGAAACATTTCTCACATACGAAAAAGTAGTTTAGCAAGTTTTCTATGTTTGCAATAAAGCTAAACGATATTTGTTGACATTGAACCTAGATATTGTGCTTTACTGTTTAAAGTTTAAACATGACATCAACACACAAAGTTAGATTTCAGTGCAAACATAGAAAACTTGCTAAACTAGTTTTGCGTATGAGAGCTATGTTTCACAAAATGTGCACAAAAAGTTAATTCTGGAAATTTCGTCCGCCCTACTTATTAAATAATTAATATATTATTAAATGCAATTAAACCAAAACATAAGCAAGTTATTAATTATTAATTAACTTATTACTAATACATTAATCATAAACTAATATAATATAAACACATTTTATTTAAATATATGGATAGTTTTAAAAAATTATTTAGTCACTGCACATATTTTATTGCATATTCCAATTTATATATTGCTATAATATAAATTAATTCTTAGCAAATTACTTGGAAATAATAAAAAGATAAAATATTATTGTTATATCGTGTTGTGTATTCCAATATTTATATTTATTGCATATTCCAATTTATATATTGCTATAATATTAATTAATTCTTAGCAAATTACTTGGAAATAATAAAAAGATAAAATATTATTGTTATATCGTGTTGTGTATTAATTTAATTAATAAGCTCCTAACTTAATTTTGCAAACTTATTTTAATTAAACTATTATATATTTAATTTTCTTTTTATAATTAATAATTATTAACTTGCTTATTAATTATATTATTAATCTAAATAAAATTTTTTTGTTATTTGATAATCAAATATTTTATAATATTTTATTTATAATTCTATTATTTAAATTATGTAATAATAATTTTGTTAAATTGCACAGTTTATATATTTATTTAATCTAAATTATAATCGCAAATTGCAAATAGATTTCATATAAACTATCTAATCTAGTTTAAATATTTCACTTTTTTTATTATCCTTTAATAAAGTCACTACTAAACAATATTGGAACTATAAAGATAAATAATAAGTTGATCATGTTACCAAATACAATAAAAGGTAATATTAATGAAATTATTATTACATAAAATATAATAAAAAATGATAACACTAGCAGACATAATTTATAAATACAGTAGTTTACAAAGCATAATTATTATATCAAAAATTGGTAAACTTGACTTAATTTCAATGAGAAAAATAAACATGTTAGTATTTAAAATTATTATATCGATCTTAAGTTTTGCAATGTTTGTGAAAGCCGATAACTTGTCAGAATGCCGTTGCGGCAAGAATCTTGGCACTTTTTGCGCAGAGCGCGCTATTGATGGCAGCAATTACTTGCGTGGTGATTGCGAGAAAGATGCAGTGTATTCATGCGCCCAAATGGACAGCATCGCCGAAATCAGACATTATTGCAGTGATTGTCGGCGCTTCGAAAAGCCCGGTCGAGACGATTGCATATTTTGTCCCGCAGGTTATTATCTTGCTTAATTTTGCTTACAAACCATCATATTAAATATACAATGAATTTAGTTTAAACTAGTTGTAATAAATTATTTAAAAGTAATTATACATTTAATATTATGTTATAATTTTATACTGTAATCATTACCCAATTGAATGTTTACACGCGCTAGTATTTCTGTTACTAGCTAGTTTTTCAAATGTTATAAAATAATAAGTTAGTAGATTTATACAGCGTGAATATTAAATAAAGCTTAATTATTGATTATAAAAAATTAGTTTATTTTTGGACATGACAAAACTTGTAGCAATTTCTATTTGTTTTTATATCGCAAAATTGTTAAAGCAAAACATAAATACCTTATACTTGTTTTATACTATTACTTTAAAGTTTAAAGCATGTAAAGTTTATGATGACATATCTATCAATTGTCATAACTAAAGCAAACTATCATAACGCTATGACATTTAAAAAAATTAACATGGTAAAAAATTATTTATAGCTAACAAGACGACGTGCAGATGCGACAAATATGTGGGCACATTCTGCTCTACCCGGGCGACCGACGGCAGCAATTGGTTGAGCGGCGACTGCGAGCCGAACGCGTTGTACAGATGCGCGTATATGTTGGCCGACGCCGATCTCTGGCACTACTGCGCCGAATGTAGCCCAAGTGCAGAGCCAGGCAGAGATGTTTGCTTAGTTTGCTAACTAACATGATCATTACTGCATGCGCATCTGGAAATATCAATATAATTACGAACTTAATAAAAATAATTATTAAATTGATTTTATATCTATGCGTTATTTTGATTTGATGATATAGTTTTATTGTATTATATAAAGTAAAGTTTATCATGTATTGTGATGTTTTAACATCACCATTAAACATTTTAGATTTATTTTTACCATTTACTAAAATATTTATTGATAGAATAATGATAAACTGACTTAATTATTACTTTATGCATTGAAAATTATTTCTTTGCATTGAAAAGAATTTAAGCTGTTTCATTAATTAAAATAAACCTTTACTAATTAAATTATTGAGAAATAATTATTTAATTATTCTTATAAATTTTTCAAATGATATAGGGTAAATATATCGTAAGAATTTGTACTGGGCATTGTATTATCATACTGTTACGAAAGTAGTTTCATAAAACTTAACATATTTAAATAAACAACATAAAACATTTATTTAATTTAGAAACAGTCGTATAATTTTACATAATATTTATACTAGAACTTTAACAATAGTTTACAATAATATAGTTACAATGCACAACATGTTAGCCGATTGTAAACTGATTCCGGAATATATTGTAAACTTAAAAATTACAATAGTAATGCACAGTTTTATATGTTTGAAAAATAAAATTACATTTAAGAATGTTCCAGAATTAAACACATTTTTAGCAAATAAAATTCAACAATATATTAAATAATCAAATATAATAACTTATTAATGTACAATAATTTCAAAATAATATTAAGTATGTAGTACATCGTTACTTTATAATTTACACAAGCGTAACAATACCTAAAATTTTAAATTGTTATTAAAAATTTAGAAAATTAGAATATGATTTAACAATAATTTGCAGTGCATATAAATATACAATAAAATAATTAAATAAACTTATAATTATCGAGGAAATAATTAGTTTTTAAACTGTTTACAAAATCATATTTATTTGAATAAATAATAAATTAAAAAATAATAATGTTAATCAAAATTAAAATGTATTAAAATATTTTGGGGAAAGCACTCAAATCGGGGGTTGAAATAACTATATTGTGATAATTCCCGTAGACATTGAAAAAATCTTCAATATATCGAAAATCATCAAAATAAAAATTATGGTTTTAACTGCACAATTTGACTTTTAATTAAATTTTTGAAATAAGCATGCTAAATATATATAATAATATGCCTGTTAATGAAGGCTCTTTAGAGAAACAAATTAAAAAAAGTCTAAAAACAACAAATAATTCATTGAAATAATAGTAAGGAATTGCGAGAATTCCGTCGAATTCATGGGAAACCAGTCCAAGCAGTAGTAGCAGACGTCAGGTCCGCACAGTTTCTCTATGAAGGCGTGGATTCGGAGCCGAACTCTAATCGGTATTCGACGTCGACTTAGATATGAGTAGAATATCGGATACGTCTTATGCGCCGATCGCGCGATCCATGCGCTGGTCATTAGCATAAATAACATCTCAAATCCAATAAAAATTACCACAACCAGAAACATGATCATGTTGGAGTTTGACGTAGACAGGTACAGTAAAATCTCGATACCAGTGACAGCAAAGAAATAGAATATAAAAACCATATATTTGAAAAACCGGTTGTAGTCATCGGTCCGCTGGACGACCGACTCGTGTTCGGCGAACGCGCGCAGAAGTGCCGCCCAATTGTCGTATTTAAGACTCCAGTGAATGCGTCGATTGATTTCATTGAACGCAAGAATCAAATGAGTGGTCATTAACAGCCAAATGCTGAAACCAATGGCGCAGACACTCGGACTACTCAATATGAAAATAATTTTGCAATTAATCCAAATTACGGTTTCGATGAGAGTATAGCCGGAGTTCGGATCCAAATACGCCATAACTGAGGCCGGGATGAGGTAAGCGCTACCGATAGTGGTTAACAACCAGAAGAGGTACCGATTTTGAATGCATTTGTACGACACGTCCGCGAGTCGGACGAGTCGGCGGTAGTCGTAGACACTCAGCGCCGGATTGAGGCGCCGGTACTTAAGTTGATTACAGAACACGAGTACCGGAAACGTATGGGTGCTCTCCATTACATTAACAATAGTGAGTATCATGTATATAGCAAATGCCAACGAAAATAGTACAGCTGAAAAAGCTTCCACATTTTTAGCTATTTAATTAATTGCAACATGTTAATTACATTATCTATGTTATGTGAATATTTTAAAAATAATTTTAGATTATATTAATACTGTCCATAATATTAATTTTATAATTATTACACAAACTTTTAAAACTTACTGATAATATAAGTCGATTCGCAGGTTAGACGTCGAACCCAATCCCTGTCGACAGCCGCCGCTAATCCGTACTTCAAAGACAGCAATAGTATTGAGAATCGGATTATCGACGAAATGATGACTCGCTTTAGAGACGGCTTCACATCATTCACGTAATCATCGCTCGATTTCGAGATAATTACGAATCGATTCGCCGCATATCGTTCGTACTTATCAGTGATTGGCTTAGCATCGAGTGGTTTAACGAACAGCTTTTTACCATGCTTGAATTTATTCATCATCACAATATCCTATTTAACCAAGTAAATATAAATAATACTATATATACTGTAAATTCGTCAATCCTAATATAGTTAAAATTTAAAATTAATTGATAATGTTAAAAAAGCCATCTAGTTTTATGTTTAAATAATGCCGATCTTCATAAATGTTCTATTTATTCGGCAATTTGCAAATTAATTAAATTATAGCTTATTTTCTATAAGATATACTAGAGCTGAGCAAAAAGCCCTCACCTTTTAAGGACCTATGCATTTGAGGTTTTATTGAGATAAAAGTTGAAGTGTAGGTCCTCAAAAATGTGACAGGTTCAAATTAAGGTCTTCAGCTCGAGGTCCAGGTTTTATGCTAGATATCACAAAATGTCAGCAAATTGTTCTAGTTTAATTATTGTTCTACAGCAACGCTATCAAAGATTGCAGCCGAGCGCATTTTATTAAAGTTTATTGGCAAAAACATTAATTAATACAGTATAAAAATTTGAGTAAAAAATGATTAAAGTTTATTTACTACTATTTAAAACTGTATTGAATGCGTATGAATTTTAATAATAAAATGCGCTCGGCTGCAATCTTTGATAGCGCTGTTCTACACGTTATTATTTCTTAATTTATACTTAAAATTTTAATTATTAATTATAAAAAATAATTATAAAAGTGTATATTTATTTAGATTATTTATAATTATTAACATTTTTGATTGAAATATATTCTAAAATTTCTCTAAAATTATATTAGATTAAAAAATTTTCATTTATATTACAGCATAATTACAAATCATAATTATAATAATAATTTATAAATAATTAAATAAGTACATACTTTAATGATTATTATTTTAAATAATAAATTAAAAGTTTAAAAAATTTATGTTTAAAAATTATATTGATCATGTATAAAGTAAGAAATAGTAGACATTAATATAGACGGATGGCTAATTTTTTGAATATACAATTTGTTTCAGCAAGGAGCTTGAAAATAATATTTTTATATTAAATTATAGTCATATATAAGCAATAGCTAGAATTTATTTAGTTATATTTAATTTAAATATAGCGTTTTATAATTTTTGGGTTGATAAATTTAATAAGATCGTTTTGAACTTAATTATAAAATTGCATTTAGATTTTCTATAGCGTATGACTTAATTTAAATAGTACGTTTTAAAACATTAATTTGGTTTTAACTTAAAATGCTATTTTTAATTTTAATATTGTGACCACACATTTCACTTACGTATTAACTCAATAACTCACCGCACTTAGCCTTTTTACTAACAACAAGTACAAATACTCTCCACCACAACTGCGTTCATAACCCAAACCTATGCATTCATACCATGCAGCCGTCTAACATAATTCGAATACCTCTACCGTTCTTGCAAAAAATAGAGGTATAAAAAGCATAGTTCTTAAAATGGAATATAATAGTGATAAGCATATTGTTATATGAAATACATTAGTCTATTCATTTGATGTTTTACTAGTAGCGTTACAATATGTCTTACAAATGGGACACTTTAATAATAATGCGTCGTGCCTTGCGGCTACTCCCTGCAAAACCCCGCATGTAGGCCAGGGACCACCACATCACCTGGTGGTGTACGGTGGCGGGGACACTGTCACAGTTTTAAGAGCACACGGCTCAACGCTCCGAACTCACAACGATTATCTCATCCGGCGGGGCAGGCATGTCGTCGTAAGCTCTACCCAAACATTAGCCCCTGGGTGGGGAGACCGCGTGTGCAAGAAGCTCAGTCCAAGAATCGAACTTGCTACCAGCTACTCACTATTGCTAGGGTTGACGCGTAAGGTTGCTAGGGTTTCTAGGGTCAATTGCGAAGGTATTGCTAGGGTTAGCCCATTGCGCCAACACGAGCTGGTATACACGGAACACATTAATAGATGGAATGCATACGCGGGTAGTATACTGCCATAGGATATGCATATTGGAGCGGCCAACTGTGTCGCAAGAGTCGTACCAAATTGGTCGTCACAATATAAGTGTACATTTTATAGCGTTTATAAATTAGTTGGGCAACTATCTGCAATTTGATTATAGCGTTCTAAAATTTTAAAATTATATTTATTTTCTTAATGATATAATCAATTATAAGAATATTTTAGAAAACTGTTTTAAAGCTAGCTTAATTTTTAAATATATTAGTTTTCAAATTAAATTATTACGTAATTTTAGCAATGCAATAATACGCAGTTAAAAATGAATTTCAGTATTTAATTTATTAATTATTAATTAGAAATATGCATTGTAAATTAGAGATTTCAACTTTTAGCGCATATGTAAATAAATATGTTTTATCTTTATCCCAACACATATTAGTACGAATCAGAATTAGAATATGCATCTAACTTTAATTATACAGTATTAAAAGAAATAGCGGATACGACATATTGATAAATATCTCCGGAACCGCTTAACCGATTTTAGAAATTTTTGATTCAAATGTTCCAGAATCTTGTCCCCAAACCTTCCACCTAAAGAATTTTTAACACATGCACTACTTTTAAAATTATTTCAGAAAAACATTTTTACAAATTATAATTTTCAAAATTTTAAATATATTGATTTCTATATAAAACAGCAAAAATCATGTAAAAACTAGTTTGAAATAATTAAATGCAAATATTTCTTATAATATTTATGCGTTTTATATAATATTAAAGTGTAAAATTTTAAGAATTAATAACTTAATATAATTAATATTTGTAGAATTAAAATATGGGTTTCTAAAACAATTGTAAAAGTATCAAAAAAGTGTTGCTTATATTAAATTTTTTATGAAAGAAAGTTTGAGGAATGCATTTAACTATTACAAGTTTTGTTTTTACATTATTTTTGCTGCTTTATATAGAAATCAATATATTTAAAATTTTGAAAATTATAATTTGTAAAAATGTTTTTCTGAAATAATTTTAAAAGTATTGCACGTATTAAAAATTCTTTTGGTGGAAAGTTTGGGGGCAAGATTCTCGATCATTTGAATCAAAAATTTCTAAAATCGGTTAAGCGGTTCCAGAGATATTCATCAATATGTCGTACCCGCTATTTCTTTTAATACTGTATATTTAATTAAATATAATAATATTTATTTTAATTATAAACTCTAAATTAAAATTACATTATATTATCTGAAAATTGTATAATTTTTATAACATATTTTATAAAGCGTATAGTTATTATAGAAATATTAAAAATTACACTGAAGCTTTTAGTTTACAATTTTAACTAAGCAGAATTAAATAATGCATGTAATGTTCAGCGCATAAGTTCATTTGTTCTTATTAATATAAAGTAATCTAGAAATTATTAAAAATTTTTAACTTGTATTTTAATTTATAAATTCACCAATAACATTCAAAACAACAGGATTAACTAAATATCTTGATTTTAAAAATTAGTAATACGAATAAAAAACATTAAAAAATATCCATAAATTATATTAAATATATTTATGTGAGTTCCTGAAAAAATATTCTTTAAAATCTATTTGTTAGTTTATATTAATTAATGTAGATTATTACTCCGTTTGATGATATGCGCGCACTTCTCGCCGGTCATAATCGCAGCCGCATTGGTGTTGGCGTTCGGGACGTCCGGAAACACCGAAGTATCGCAAACGCGTAGATTCCGCACACTTTTTACGCGTAGGTATGGGTCGACCACTGTATCAGATCTCTCAACAGCGCCCATACGACAACTGCTGCCGGTATGAGCCGTACTGTAAGATAATTGTTTGATAAGACATACAATGCCTTCAATGCACTGATGTTTGGGTCGATTCGGACAATCAGTGCAACCGAACGACGCGAACGACGGAATCGATATGATGTCAGACATCGGCGTCGACTCGAATACTTCGAACACATATACGACGGCATCGATCATATCGGCGAAGTCGAGCGGATCGGCGAAATAGTTCGGATCGATGAGTGGCGGCACCCGTGGATCGCGCGACTGTAGACGTATAGTACCGGTGCTTCGCGGGTGCACCAATTCCATCGACATTAAAATCATTTGTTCGATGTTAATAAAATAGAGCATGATATTGGGCCAATTCTTGTTTAAATTAGTCTTGGTGCTAAAGTAAATGTAAGGAATTGCGAAGTTGGCCAGACGACCGGTTCGGTTGAAGTACAGTTCCGACAACTGGTCGGCTGACAGCTGCTGATCGGTTACCGTTTGATTGTCGGCGACGGCCACTAAGGTGTGGAAACCCGAATGTGTTATGTAGTTCTCACCGACGGGTAAATTGGATTTTACATTGATGTCAAATTGAGCAAGGTGATTCTTTGGCCCGATGCCTGATAGCATTAGTAGTTGTGGAGAATTGATTGAACCTGTTAAGATAATAATAACAATAATAATTTAATACATTTTTCTATCACTAAATTATATAATTTATTAATTCATTTGAATTACCGGCGGAAACGACGACCTCTTTATCGGCGAATACTTCATAGGATTTGCTATTCTTTACGAACTGAACGCCA
>JAQIXC010002343.1:0-11213 GCA_034697605.1 Metabelba pulverosa
TACACGTAAAGTGAAGGCGTATATAATGCTAGTATGGGCTATTTAGAGTCAAAATCCATCCGATTTACTTCCCAGCTGATTACTAATATTAATCTAGGTTTATGATAAAAGGCTGTTAACGAGCTAATATTGAGGATTGTACAACAATTAATATGTTGTTTGTTCTAAACGAATAAAATTTGTTTTATTCTAATAGTCTTGTAATAATTACATATAATTAAGCACTGGTAGCTTAAACACCAGTATTGGTACTTGCGCATCTGTGAAGTTTTTGTATAGCTTACTAATATTGAAGGGGGGTGCAAGTAAATTGTAAAACGTAATTGCTGATGTGGGTTATTAAAAGTCACAATAAGGTGACTTGGTTGGTCACTAACATTAATCTATGCTTATGATGAGGTAAATTTCATGGAATAATATTTAGAGGTATTATATATGAGTGGTCAAACTTAGATAATCTTACAATATATGCTCAATAAATAAATAAATGATTAAAACCAGCTACATATTATGGACTTTCTATCAAAGGTATTAACGTCATACTGGGCAGTCTTGTTTTGTAACTATGTTTGCGAATGATAAGTCATAACACGAAATGTTTTCTGCCAAACGGTACATAACGTTTCTGCCATGTGGCATTCTGCAAAGTGGGGAATACCCGAGTCAACAGTCAGATTACAACTTGTCTTCTACTCAAATAGCTGTTGACTACATATCGAATATTATTAATTATATTTGACTAAATAGTATTAGACAAAAATACTCAAGTTGATATTCAATATAACAATAATCGATTTAACAATTTTTGATGTAACAATATTACAGTATAGTACAGTATTTAAAGTAACAATACTCGATTTGGTTAAATTCATTTTCATATAAATAATTTGTTTCCGCATTTCACTGATGCCTCCGCAGACGACACACTTTTAAAGCCACAAAATCCAAACCATATTAACGATGATTTTTAATGAGTAAAGCCGTCAAAACGATTAAAAAAGTGCCTAAAAGTACCTCCACTGCATATGTAGTTTATACTTGCTCAATTCGAGTAAATAATTATTCATAGATACAATTACGGATTATAATGACTCGAATTAATAAAACAAATACTTAAGTAGAGATTTGCACTAAAATTAATACTCTATATTCAATATTTAACAAAAACTTATTTATTAATTTCTATGATTTATATTTGAAGTTGCTTAGTCAACTACATGTTATAACATGCTAACTCGATTCAGTGTATTAGGTTTAGTATAACGTTTAAAAATAAACGAGATATAGGAATGATTTTTGTTTTCTAAAAATAATCTTGTTCATCACTACAATAATAACGCAATCAAGTTTATTTTACCTGTTAATGAGTGAATAAATAAAATTACATTTACAAATACTGTACAGTAGAATTCGAGAGGAGAGTTAAGTTCATACTGTATAGTGAAATCACGTATTAATGAGAAATTTATATGATTTTGCTTTGAGACCAGTGTTTGTGTCAAACAATTAGAGAATTGAATTGAAAAGCATAGAAAGTAGTCAATCAAATAGATACCAAAATAGAGAGGTATTCAGGCCTATCAGCCCTATCAGCCCTATCAGCCCTATCAGCCCTATCAGGCCTATCAGGCCTATCAGCCCTATCAGCCCTATCAGCCCTATCAGCCCTATCAGCCCTATCAGGCCTATTGAGAGAGTTTGGCGCAACTGATACCTTAACTGAAATGTTCGCTTAACTCAACACTAGTGCTGTTACAGCACAGTACAGTACTTCACTACTTCTCCCACTCATTGACGACGAGTCAAAGCTCCGCGAGTGGAGTGTGAAGTGCGGGGAAGGCACGGCTCGAATCACTCTAACCGCTCAACGACTCCCTTAACTCAATTACTATTAAATGGTTTAACGTATCACAATAGTATCACATTCGTATGTAGTATTAATATTTCACAAATTGTTATGTTTTATAATTTAATAAATAATGATTTGAAATACATTTGCAAAGTTTTGACTAATTATTTGACAATTTGATAAAATTTTAGCTATAAATTAGACAAGCTACTGAGGAATATACTTTAATTAAAAATTAATCCGTTCATTTTGTTTGTTAATATGTAAAAAATATTGAAACATAGTAAATAAATTGGAATTTTAACATTTTTTTTATAAAAGTCAATGTATATTAATTGCTTACATAAAATTAACTTTTATTAAAACTACAGTAACGTGGCTAAATTTCAAAATTTACCAATCATATTTATTACACACAAATATATGCAATTAGAATTGACAGTTAATTTATAAATGTTAAAATATATATAGGATTGTAATTCAATGTAGATTTACTCCAATCAATGATTTAAATATAGGGAAAATATTTTTAAAGAGTATTTGTTTTTAGTTAATTATTATATGAATTAATTGCTTTTCAAAATTAATATAAAAAGTCTAACCTATTGCTAAAAATATGTTTAAATTTCCGGATCTTATAGTAATGAGCAAAAAGTGATTTTTTGTTGATATGAAAAAATGTTGAAATGTTTGCCGTAAATGTCAAATCGTTTGAGTCGTCAAACATTTGAATCAACAAAATATGTTTTAACTATCGGTTTATTTTGAGAACATTGGGAACTCATAGGAACTCATATTACGGCGAAAATAGCACGAAATCGGAAAATGCGGTTTCGATGGCGAACTCACTCTATATACAGGACATACACTACTGCTAATAGTACTCTACAGTACTCTACACAGAGTTTACACTACAAAGTACTGTCGAACAGCGATTTTACTCATTTCAGTTCGACTTTATTGCATGGCAAAACTTCCTCTCGATTTATACCCTTTCGAATGTTTGTTTTGATACTTTATACACCAAAGAAAGAGCAAGGTATAACTTATATGCAGTCTAATATTTATACCTCGAGAGAGAGAGAGAGAGAGAGAGAGAGAGAGAGAGAGAGAGAGAGAGAGAGCAGGAGAGAGATATGGTTACATTCGTAAATCCATTCGATATTAAGGATATTATCTATTTATATGATGCACAAATGATTTACTTATAGTAGTTTATACATAGCACACAGCATCTCTCTCTCTCTCTCTCTCTCTCTCTCTCTCTCTCTCTCTCTCTCCCCCCCCCCACTCTAACATATATTGAACTTATCTTTTGTGTGGAATATAAGGATAACTGTATTAATATGAATGTAATGTCGAATCGCGTATTAGGGATGAGAAGCCCACACTCTTCTACTCTTCTACTCTTCTACTCTTCTACTCTTCTACTCTTCTACTCGTCTACTCATCTACTCATCTAGTCTTCTAGTCGTCTACTGGTACTCTCGCCCTCTCACTCTTCCATCAGTAATCGCTAATCCGATCCCATTTAATGGAATTATACTTTTGACTCAACAAGTATTAGATTCGCCAAAAAAAGAACAAATGTTTGTCTCAAGAAATCTCGAACTCAATCTTGAAATTCTCGACTCGACTCACAAGTATTATCCATATATTGCAGTTATTCTCGCAAAAGGATTGTCTCTTCCATCGCCTTTACGCCAAACTCTCAAAACAGTCGAAAGTGAATGAGTGTTAAAATGCGTTCAAACGTTAGCGGATTATTCGCACAGATGTAGGCCAACTGTGCTCTTCACTAATTGTCTGCAATAGAAGTGTGGGTTTTGTTCATAATTTAGTCTTTCGTTTGATTAATTCATAAGTTAAATCATCTCTTCTATGTACTCTAATTGCTAATTTAATAAATGTTATAAATAAATACATTATAATTTGAAATTTTATATTCTTGTATTATCTTTCAATAACTAATATTATAGTTAGAATTATTTAATATTGCAAGATAGATATTTTTACAGAAATGCTTGATACTCTACAAAGCAATAAAATATTACATATAGTTTATATCAAATAAGATAATTTAAGCATCACTGAAATAATATTTAAACAAATTTGTAACTTGCTGCATATTATTTGTTAATAAAATTTATGGTATAAATACGATATGTTAATAATATTCAATAAATTATTTAAATATGTATGCCATGTTTTTATTTAACTATGAATATCTTTTTAACTATGAATAAAATTAATTATATTTTAAAAACTTAATAATGCTAGAGCATTATAATCTTTATAATTTGATTTAGCATGTCAAACTTAATCACGAAACATGTATCATTTTTTACTTTTAACTTCAACGCCCCTAGCGGGTGAACCACCTGATATACAAACATAAATATATTTGGTATATTTATGTTCAGCTCGATGGCCTTTATCGATTTCTCCAAGAGGGGAGTTTTCCCATTTTTACCGCACTTTTATTGACCTTTTGCACATGTTAATAAAGATTGATATTGTACACATACAGTATAATGTATATGGCGAGCACTGTGGAATAATAGTATAGTACAATTTATAAACATTAATTAATTCATTTATGTATTTAAATGTAAAATAAATATAAAAGAAATTTAATATATTTATTATAAATATTTATGTTAAGCTAATGTTAAGATTGAGATCTCGACATTAGTACGTTTTTTTAAACGATGTTTAACAATCACTTTTGCCGAAATAATTATTTGCAATAATATAATACTCACCCATAATATTTGATTCTAACCCATACAGAAACCCCCGTCTATTGTAAAATAGTACTTCTATAATTAATAAAATGTTACAGATTACCACTTAAACACAATTTTGTATAAACGTGTATTAGACAGCACTTATAAACTATTTGCCCATCAGCTGTGTTTTCTTGTTTTGTAAAAGTGATTGTTAAACATGTCGGAAACTTACTATATATTCTACATGCCATTAAATTATTATTATTTTTATTTAAAAAATATTAAATGTATTATAACAATTTAATTTAATAATTTAAACAATTTTATTAGTTTGTTGCGCCAATTTAAGATTTCAAATTTAGTAATTTAAGTTTATATTTATTTAAGAAATTTTAGATTAGTGTTTTAAAAATCTTTTATTAGCAAGGTCTAATCTAATTGCAAGTGTTAATCTTACTTAACTTTTAATGTTATTTATTTTAAGGTAAACTTTTATAAGCTCACGAATTTTATAATTTCGCCTGGATCTGATTATATTCCATAATTTATTCAAGATTATTTGGCGTAAATGCAACTACCACAATAAGGTAGAATAATGAGATACCTACTAAGCCCTGTAGATAATGTAGAGTACAGAGTAGCTGATTAAAATTTCAAATATATGCTTGCTCATGTTTTGGAATAATTAGAAATTCGTGGAATAGTTGAGAGTAAAAGACGTTTATTGCGAGCATTCAGTGATTGAATGATTGGGAGAACCAGCGATTGAGTGACAGGACTCGGTGTACAGAGTACATGCTGTACTTGTTTGAGGGATGTATGTGTGCATAGGTGTGGCCTAAGCAGTGGATCAGATGAGTTGCACCCTCTTAGCCTCTCAGCAACTCAGGCAGTATTGTTGGCGAAGAAGATTCTATTGCCTATCGCTCGGGTAAGTCAGACGCAGAGCATTCGCGCGAACTTAGTGTTAGTCTAAGAGCCCAACTGTTACAGTGTTGGTATGTATTGCGGATCGAGAGTTGAGTTATAAAAAGTTTTTCACTCCAACTCCAAGCAGACAAGTCGGGAGTCGTAGTGTTGCCAATGAGTGCGAGTCGTTCTCTCCTCTCATCGCTCTCTCTCTTTCTCTCTTTCTCTCTTTCTCTCTCTCTCTGTCTCTCTCATTCTCTTCGAGTCTACCATCAAATCAGAGCTAATAAGCAGTGAAATGAGCGAAAGCCGTCGAAAAGATGCGAAATCTCTACTCGAGTAACAGCTAAACCATATTTTGGATTTGATTTATTGCGTACAACATATGTTATATCGATATCTGCATAAACTTGGCTATAGTTTTGTAGATATAGTGAAATAGAGTGGTATTGAGTGACAACGGGTCGAATTGGAGTCAAGACAATGCACTTAAGATGTGTTTCACTAACTGTTGTTCACAATTTAGTGCACTTTTTGCTAATCATTTCGATCGCATTTCAAACAACATATTCACAACAGAAGGAAAGTATTCCAGAGTTTGAAAACTTCCCGATTATTGACTCTGAGTTGGATAGGAGTGAAGAAGATGTGAAACAAACGGCCGACGCGTGGATACAACACACCAGCAGTTCGAGTATGACTGTCGGCAACGTTGGCTTTGGCCGCCTGTTGCCCAAGTTCTCGTCCGACGCCCAGGTGGTTGACCACGTCATCAATTCGGGGCTCATCGAGAACCTCGAGACCGACGAGTTGGAGAAGATTTCGACCAAATATAACAATTACCGAAATATTGATAACAGCGATAATAGTTATATTAATCATCAAAATAGCAATTATAACGACAATAGCGACGACAACAACAGCAACGACTACGAGAACCAGGAGTTGCGGTCTCGGAACAGTCGAAATCGGTTGACGCACAGCACCGAACTCCTCGAACAGTTGATTGAATTCTATAAACTCAAATCGAGTGGCATTCTGGCCAAACGCGGCGAAGGCCCGCAGCTGTCGATCGTCAACCCTCTCGACGTGTTGCGGCAGCGCCTGCTGCTCGAGTTGGCCCGACGGCGCATGAAGGAGAACCAGGACCAGATCCAGGCCAACGCCGCCATTCTCAAGAAGATCGGCAAACGCAGCGTCCGCTCCGTCGACAAGCTCTTCGGCCGTATTCTTCACATTACGTTCTAATTGTTACATGGTCATTCGGCATCTGGTCAGTCGGTCAAAGGTTAATCGATGAAATGATTAATTTTACTCTATTTTTATGCATTAGTTAGCGTTATATTCGCGTCAATTCACACAAACCATTAATTCCTATCCGATTCCGGACTACTCTCTCGTAGACATACAGACAACGCATATAACGCTATAAATGCAAACATTTTTTAGTCGATTCTAACGAATTGACTTCAAACTCACAATTACTTTATTTTCAATAAACTAGTCAATCAATATTGTATTTACCATTTTATATAATTATCACAACTAACCTAAATCAACTAGATACACACCTGACATGCTAATAATATGGTAAAATGCTGTGCTAAAATTTATTCCAAAGCAAAAGGTTACTATACTTACTATAAGTACGTATGTTAAGAATTTTAAATACCGTAAATATTTTACTAAGTAGTTAACATAGAAAGCTACCAAGTCAATTATCTTCTGTTTTATAGTTAACTCTTTAATTCTAATTGACTTTAATTCCTTTTAAAACAAAATAAATATATTTTACCTTGCCAACTTTACACATTACTATATAACAATATAGACAGCTCTAACTTATTTTTGATAAATGCAAAATAATTAGTTGCAACCAAACGGATAAACAGATTAATATTAGAATTATTTATTAAATACAATAAACAGTTTAAATTGTCTGTTACACAACACTTGTAAACCATTATAAATGTATTTAAATCTCGGTTAACTTTAATTTTACACACTGTATAAAATTACAAATACTGTATCACAAATGAATCAATAAAATTTCAACCACATTGAAAATTAAAACAAATGTAAGTTATTTATATAATTAATAAGAATGTAATCAAATTGTAACCAAATTTAATTGTAAGCAAACAAATGTATTTTTGTATTTAATTTTTGAAATTTTAAATAAATTTAAAAAAAATACGTGTGTTGTCATTTAATTATTGTATATACAGTATTATGATGGTATAATGTTACTATCAATTTAACAAACTTATTACATTTATCGTTTTAATTACGTTTACATATTAATTTAAATATATGAGTTTCTAATTATTTTAATTTTTAATTTACAATTCCAGTAATTAAAAAAACGTTTTCTATACATTATTTTAAATACTAGCGTGAAGTTACCATAAACGCATAATTAATTAATTTATTTATACAGTAGATTAAATTTACAATCAGTTTCAATTTACCCATTATTGATATACCAAGTAATGGCTTTAAAAAACATTTACAAGTTTATTGGTAAATGTAAAAAATTATACTAATAAATAAAGCAGCAATAAAATACCAGATAATTTTTTTTCCTAATTAAAATTATTTTGTAAATTAGACAAATAAAGTCGTAAATATTTTATTTTATTTATTTTATTTTAATAATGTTTTTACTATTAATAACTGGAATTAATTATTTTTGTTTAGTATTTAGAAATAACTAATAATAAAGTTTTAATTATTTTATAGATATGGATATTTAAGATTATACTTTTTAATACATATGCAGTAGAGTATCCAGGTAATATTAAAATAGGCAATTTCAGTTAAAGCCCCTAAACATTGATGAAGTATATGTAGATAGAGTACCCAATTATCAGTAATACAATTATTAAACTCAATTATTTCGCTAGAATTTGAGTCTTGACTTTAATTTATACCAATTTTTCGATTACCACTAATCCGATCTATAAATTAGTTTAATAAATTATTTTATATTTAAACAAATATTCTTTAAATATACATTTACTTTAGATAAATCGTTTAATACTTTAAATGCATTTTAACATGTATAGTTGCGCTTTTGATGCGTTGATCGTATATTATTGTGGTTTAAAGTATAGCAACAATAAATATTAATTTAAAACGATCCTTTGCATAAGCATGTAATTATAGCATGGTTTCTATACGCAAATATTTTGGCAATAATTAAAATATATACTTTGTTCTTTTAAAGTGAAAATTTCAATTTAACACAAATTTATGCAACAAATGGCGCGGATAAATGTTTTAACCATGAATTCAATTTAAACTTGTGTTTATTTAAATATATTTTAGATCAAAGTTTTAAAGAGTCGCAAATTTCTAAGTAACTGAAGTAATTATAAGAATTTATGTATCCATACACATAACCAAAGTACAGAATCATGAATAAAAAAGACATAAATGTATAAAATGTTGTACAGTATACAGTATCTGTCTAATAATGTAACAGTAACAATGTAATGTAATATCGGGTTTGAGTTTTAGTCTAAAATTTACTTCAATTTTGATAATAATATTCTCAGTTTGTATAACATTTTTAATACCTTTGACTGTTAGTTTGAATGTTAATAGATATACCATCACCTCTACTTACGAGTTAGTTTTAACTTGATAAATATATATCAAACGTTCTAATTGTATTCGGGCGAAATAAAAAGTTTTTAGTTATAAGCAGGGTGCGGAATTTTTTAGATGGATTGAAAGTAGCGCGAAAAAAAACTTTTACTATGGAAAAATCTTAATAAAGCTCATACCGAATATAGTTAAGTCGAATATTGTTATGTTATATAACCTTTGCATTAAAAATTTAATAATTTTAAAAACAAAATTTATAAGGAAGTTATTGGTTTTAGAAAAAGTTTCTTTACATAATTATTATGAGTTAATTATTCAAGATTAAAATAATCTTGATACCGCATTGTTTATAGGATTGGAACGTATATTGATATTAAATCTTTATTTAAAAATATGTTTTTAATGAAATTAGTAATTTTATCACCCAACCCCTTAAACAATGCGGTTGCACTGATAACCAGATTAATTTTTAAAATTTTAATTTTTTTAATTTTCATCAAATTATTGTTAAAAATTGATAATATTTTGCAAACTTTTTTAAAAGTTACTTCTATTTTAATCATTACAAAATAGTACCCAAAGAATGAATGTCAAATATCTTGACATATTATTGTCACCAATTGTTTGGCCAACAATATAAACCAAGACTCGGCTATCATGACCATTCCTAGCGCGCATGCTATTGTTAAACTGTCTCACGACATAGTGACCACATTTAGATTTACTTATGCATATTTAAAAAGGTATATACCTGCCACACTTTTGCCACGAGATCCGAACCCAGATTATGATATTCTTAGTTTATCATGCTCGTCGTCGGTGTCATATCATATTAGACGTTAGGCATAAACTTTTCAATTTTTACAAATATATGAAGTTATATACAAGATTGAAATTCTAATATTTAAATAGTAAACGTTTTTGGATAAGGTATCTAAAATTAATGATGATTAAACCTATAATGTGATTAGTTATAAATTTGTGTTGTATTGCGCCCAAATATATGCATTCCATAATATATTATTTAATTTTTCTATTTTATTTAATAACTTAAATATTGTGAAAAATTAATTATTATTTGGTTTTATTCAACACTATAATGCTAGAAAGTCATCTTTAAAATATAACTTACTCATGAGTCTAGAGTAAAATGGTTTTTTTCGCGCTACTTTCAATCCATCCAAAAGATTCTGCTCCCTCCTTATAACATACATTTATTTTAAAAAGTATTATTCAGCAAATTATTTCAAAATTTCCAAATTCCAGGTAAGGATTAGTTCAGAATTTTTTTTGATTCCACGATTTTATGGGATTTTGTATATACAGTATATAATGAATTTAGTAAGAATTGGCACTAATATTGGAAATAACCAGCAATTATAGGAAAGCACCGAATCCAGCATTACTTTTGTGCATTAAGATAGCATGGTACAATGTTCAAGAAAATAAATGTTAAAGGTTAAATATGCTAACTGAATATTTTTTAATTACTTTTAAATAATGAATTATTAATTAAAAAAATTTAAGTTGTCAAGAATTATAAATTACTTCTATAAAATTCAAATAACAAATTATATATTTTTAATAAATACATTGTGATAAATTTATTTAATTAACTATATTATAAGTATATTGAAACTGTAAAATATAATAAATAAAAATTAAATCAAATAAATAGAAAACAACAAAAATTATTATGAATAATTTTAAATATTATAAATTTATTAAAATTTTTAAATATAACAATTATACACTTAAATAAATACATAACAACATATTAATAAATAAAATTGCTTATATTAAAACTTTTATTAAAACATATATAACTTGTTATTTATATTTAGTTTATAAATGAATTATAAACTTAAATTAAAATAGAACAGTCAACTAATTAATATTAATGTTTAGCACAATTAGTCAATTCTATGGCTAAGTTAAGAATAAAAGAATTTAATAATACAAATTTGAGCAAATTACTATTATTATAATATTATAATTTTAAATATACTATGGCTCAAAGTTCTATTGTTATAAATTATAACTAAGAACCGGGAATGTTTAAGTTACCCTAGATCTATTAGAAAAATCACTAGAAATATACTTCAAAAACT